>CAMOHE010049972.1:1962-134013 GCA_946598075.1 Artocarpus hirsutus | reverse complement strand
TAGACAAACAAAAGAAAATATGTTCGGTTCTAAGAGTATAAGTCTGATATAACCTCAAGTATAAGGTTATCCAAATAATAAAACTCGATGAATTTAAGGCCGATCCTACAAGAAAAAGATATTGTAAAGATTCAATCTATCAGTTATATTCGTTTTAGCTAAAAAACTTTGAGAATTAAAGTTAATTATTTATAATTTATTTATAATATTTACTTTTTATTTTTTTCATTTTTAGTTTTTTTTGGTGATTTTTGAAACTTTAACAACAAGAAATGTGACTTAAATTAGAATGGTAAATAGAATTTTAATAAGTGCAATTAAATAGAAGATGAAACTTTAATAATAAGTGCAAATTAACTTGGAAGAAACAACAATTTTAAACAACATTGAGGATTAAAGATTCTATTCCGGCAATTAACTTAAACATGTTTCAGTTTTATTCAAATTATTTATTAAAATAATTTAAGTATGCAATATGTCATCTTTTGTCTACAGTAAATCAAGAGTTATCAAGTATTTAATATACCAATTCATGTTTATAATGATCAAAAACTTGTTATTAACAAATATGTATGATTTCAAAATTAATTAACTAAAATTACTAACAAAATTTACAATTAAATATTTATCAAGTCATTCTCTATCTATGAATAATCAAAATATTTTGAAGCATTAATCGCGTAAGCCTAGGTCTACAATAAATCAAAACTTAATTTTGCAAGAGTTTTAGTTAAGTTAACATGAAAATCATATGTTTTTTAAAAATGATTTTGACCTTATAACAATTTAGAAAACATTAAAAAACTAAAAATATATACCTTAATTTTGCTAGAATTTTCCACTTTCCTCAGCAAAAAGGAAATTTTGAAAAATATATTAAAGGTAAAAGCATACATAATTTCACTAAGCATAACTATTTTACAACATAAACTAGGAATATTTTACAAAAACATAAAACTAAAATTAAGAAGAAAACAAACCTAAGAAATTGAGTAAAGAAGAGAATTAACTACAAATTATGAAGAAAGGTGTGAATTACAATGCATGGAAGGGGGTATTTATAGGAGAAGAAAATCTACTATTTATATGATTTTCTACATTATTTATTTATTTATTTCTTATTTTTATTATTTTATTAGGATAATTTTGATACAAAATAACTAGGATGAAATTTGAATGATTTAGGAATTTTTGAATTAATTTTGTTGCTACCCACGATCATTTAGCGTTAGATAAAATCTTATTTGAATGATTTATTTTTATTTTTTTCTTCTCTTCTTCATGTGTTTCTGCCTTAAGAACATGTAGATTTTACTATGTAATCTTGTGGAGCACGGCGCACGGTAGCTGCATGGACACGTGGCCTAGAGCATTGGATGAGCTGACACTGACTTGAAGAATGGCTGAGAAGCGAGTGTTGGGCTGACGTGTTGAGGATCATTTGATTGCCTGACCAGTAAGCTAATCTAGCGATCAGGAGAACAGACACACATGTAGCACGAAGCAGCTGATTTCGCTGGGAGGGGAATGCATAGACAACCTGGTTCAGATTGGAGGCACGATTAGACAGCTCTCAATGCACTACATGTCATGTTTTGATTTTTATTTTCTTTTTTTATTTATTGAGTATTTGAGGTCCTTTTTGCCCATTTTTGTGCCATTTTGCTACGTTCTTCTTCTAGATTTTAAAACTAAAATAAGTAAACAAACCAAAATTAATTATTTGCAAAAATAATTTTTGCAATAATTTAAAAATATTTATTTTACACTTAAACACACTAAAAGTAACTAAGAATAAATTAAAACTTCTAAAATTAGAAAACTTTAACAAATATATTAATTAAGATTTGGGAATATTTTTAGAAATTACTAGAAATATTATAAAATATATTTACAAACTAAAAACTTATTTCCAAACATTTTTAGACTCAAAATAAAATCACACAATATTATTTTTACGGTTTTGATTATTTACAAACTAATTAATTATTAATCACATAAAAATGATTCAAATTTTACTAAAAATATTATTGAACATATAACACACTAAAAACATATATTTAAACAAATTTTCATACAAACACACTAAAATACTAATTAACACACAAATGCTATAATTAAGGGATTGAATGAGAAATGTGAATGTAAAATGATTGATTTTAGCCTTAAGAAATGTTCATTTTCACAGTCTCATTACATCCCGCAATCAACTTATTACTAGTCCCAAGCAATTAAAACGATAAAACATAAGAAACATACCAAATGATTGATTTCCCAAAAGCTTGCGACACCTTACAAAATGTCCTCAGGGATTGCTTCAGAATCATGGCTTAAAATAAAATGTAGATATTATTCAAGTTTATGCTTTATTTTAAAAGTATGTCTCATAATTAAAATGGATTTTCCCCTGTGTGTTTTATTTTATCACTAATCATTGCATACAAACCAGATAAATTTACACTAATATAAGCTAATTTATTTTAACAAAATCTTATAAGTTTGTTTTTAATTATTCTCCCTAGTAATGTAAATATCAATAAATTAAGGACCATTAAGACTTTATTCGGCTTATAATATAAAGCTAGGGTAAAAAGGTAAGATAAAAGATAAATTTGAAGCTTCATTTACCTATAAGACACTTACATTATTCTCAAACCCTTGAAATATACAAATTAATTCCCCAGTAACAAACCCAGACTTGAAGCAAACTTTAATTTGCCTTCTACTTTTTATTCTTTTTTTTTTTACTTTTTTTTTATTCATTTTTTTACTTTTTTTAATTTTTTTAATTTTGATTTTTTCTTTTTTTTTTTTTGGAATTTACAAATGTATTGAATAAGCAAATTTGCTTTCATAACCCTTCTAATCCTCCCAAAACATTATCATAACCCAAATTGCATCTAAAACGATCATATGCCTTATGAGTAAAAGGTAGAAAGAAAGGATAAGATATTATTAAAAAGGTTAAGCTAAAAATTTATGGGTGACAAGGAAAATAAAACATTAAGCACAACCGAGTAACTAGGAATATAAAATATATACAGGTAAATTGGAAAAGCCCAAACGATGTAAAGATGACCTAAATTATGTTCTTAATTTAGTATTATATAGGATTTTGCCTTGAGAGAAATTCAAACAAATTATAAGATTTTATAAAAATAAACAAGATGATATTAACATAAACAATCTCTAAATTAGTATAACAAATCAAAGTTTAACATTAAGTTCTCAAATTTTGAGAAAAATCAATCTAAATATGAGGCTAGCATAAGAAATTAGCAAAAGCTTAAACAATATTTGAATCTTATAACAAGCCATGATATAACCATGTTTTTTCATTAGATAGGAGGCCCTTTAAAAACAAAAACAAAGAAAGTGAATATTTACAAAACATTTTCTTAGGTTTTTCAAAACTTTAAAATTTTTTATTGTTTTAAATATTTTTCAATTTTTTGTTTTTCTATTAGATGCAAATGCAGACAAACTCAACAAAATGAAATATGAAGGAAACATGATTAGGACACGTCTCAACAATGCTTAAAGACTCCATAATTCATCTATCCTAAACATATATGCATGCACACAACATGGAGAACATAAGCATAAATGAAAATATATGAAAAATTACATTCTCGAACCAAATCGAGATGCATTTCAAGACTAACTCTTTCACTTAACAATCCCGACACTAACATAAGAATCTCAATAGTTTTACACATAGCACATAATTTTTTTCTCTTTTAATTTTTCAATTTTTTTTGGTTTTTAAGTTTTTTTATACGCTTGGTTTTACAACAAGCCTCATTTTAAACACACAAAACAGACTCAAACTTGAAAAATTTTGGTATAAATTTGAAAAATTTTGACATAAACCCCCTCCCCCAACCTAAATTGAGCACTATCCTCAATGTTTAACAAGATTATGTAGAAAAAGTAACAACATATATATACAAGTACTGTTATTCAAAGCACAAAAAGAAAAATAAACATAGACAAACATGTTGTAGGTAAAACTAAAAGATCAAAAAGTTTAAAGAGAAAAATCCAAATCTCATTTGCGCTTCCCGTTGAGCTTTGAGATGCAGTGTCTGCCTCGAGAGTGATGACTTGCATTTTCTTGGGCAATTCCTCAACAGTAAAAGCAGAGATAAAAATCTTTCTTCTTGACTCTACAAGAAAATTCTATTTCATAGCATTATCTAGAGAACTTAAAAGACCATCAAAGAAACCATTAACATTAAGCACACCCATTAGTTTATTAAGAATACCTAGTTGATTCTAACTAGTTATGACAAACATTTCTTCTAGAGTTCCTAGACCTTCTGCTAAAATAATGAGTGCATTAGAATAATGAATCATAAGTTTTTAACGCTTAGGGATATTTTTTACTATTTTCTTGGTTCTACGGTTTTCACTACAACAATTATCTTGAACAAGAAAACAAGGGATAATACCTAGGACTCCTCCTATTTTGGCTCTGACTATGACAGTTCCCATTAAACCAAGACTACCATTTTATACACAAGGTTTATCTTTTTCTTAGCTAAGACTTGCCCTAAATGAAATGCAACATTTAAATAGTCAATACCTTTTCCTAGATTAAAACTATAAAACGCACAGATATTTTTGAAATTCAGAGACGATTGGGATGAGGACTCCATAATGATTCTTAACAAACTAAGACTCTATTTTTTTAGAAAATTATGTTTATTTATCACTTGAAAACTTTTTACACTGCTCTGAGTAAGATTCCAAGGATAAATAAGATATAATATATGATTAAATGTGATCAAATAAAAATGGGCAGGCGAAGATTGGTAAGGATAATGACATGGGTCCCTCCCTTGGATGGTCACAATCATTTGGGCGGCTCATCCAAGCGCCAAAAACGCACCACGTGTCTTCCAGTATCCAAATTTTAATTTTTTAATTATTTTTTAGACATTTGTTGTCCAATTTTGTCTGTTTTTGGGCCGTTTTGCTCTAGAATTCAAATCTAAAATTCACAAACACACTAAAATTAACTATTTCACAAACAAAATAATTATTAAAAATATTTATTTTACATTAAAACACACAAAATTAATTATAAACTTCTAAAATTTTTAATCCTTTTCGGTTTGGCACAGATATAATTTTTAAGACTTGAAAATATTTTTAAAAATTACTGAAAATATAATAGGACATATTTACAATCTTAAAACATAGTATCAAATACATTAAGACTCAAAATAAAATAACATGACATAAATTTTACGGTTTTAACTATTTATAAAAAAATACAATAAAAACACACTTTTAAACACATTTTCACATTAAGACATTAAAACACTGTTTATCACTAAATTGCTATAATTGGGAAGTTTTATGAGAAATATTAATGCAAAACGATTGATTTTAACGTTAAGAAAAGTGCACTTTCAAAGTCTCATCAAGGAGTAATATTGAATGATGGAACTAACACTCTTAATTAAAAATGCAGTCTTACTTACATTATGCTTTCTTTTAATTGTACACATATCTTTCAAAAATTTAGCATAAGATAGAACTTGTTTGATTACATCTAAAAGCGGAATGTTAAGTTTGGCTTGTTTGAAAAGTTCAAAAGTTTTAGTTTTTTTATTAGACTTCTCTTTTGAAAGCGAAGCTTGAGAAAACGGAACATTTGGAACAAATTTTTCTTTTGAAATGACCTTTTCTTTTTTAAAATTTTCATCATCATTGTTACTTTTATCACCACTTTTTAAAGTTAAATTAACTTTTTGATCTTTGGAAAGAATGGATTTATCAACGGTTTTTCCACTTCAAAGAGTTGTGACAAAATTAACCGTTTCTTATTGTGATGATGAACTAGAAGAGGCAACTTCATTAACAGATGGATAATGTATAGGTTGAGTAGAAAACTTGTCTTTTTCTTGAACGTGAAGTGAAGAAGTAAGCTTAGAAATGGACTTTTTAATTTCATAAATGTCTAGTGAAGTGTGAGTGTTTTAAACTTCCTATTTTTCAATGAATGCTTCTTGAACTTGTGTGACTGGTTACAAAGTGTCTTCAAGGGTTTTGACTCAACAATGAAGATTTTTAAAGGGTGGAAAATTTTGTGGAGGCCTTTGAAAATTTTGTGAATTTGAAGGAAATTGTGGATTTTGAGATTATTGTGGAAATGGTAGATGACTTTGAGAATTTTAAGGCAGAAGTGGCGGTGGTGGTTGAAATTGCTGTCGCGGTTGATCATTTCTCTAACTGATATTGGGATGATTTCTCCATTGTAGATTATATGTGTTAGAATGTGGAGATGGAAATGGCTTCTAAACTAGATCCAATTAATTTGTGTAATTTATCTGTTCATGGGACTCTTCCTTAAAAGCTAAGCATTCATAAGTTGAGTGTCCTAGAGTTTGGCAAACACTACACAAAGTTTCAATTTTGGGTTTCTCAACTTTCCTACATTCCATGGCCTCAATTTTTTTAGTCAAACATGTAATCCTAGCATTTAGATCATTTTTTTTACTAAGTTGATGGACACTTCTCTAAGCATTAGCAAGATTAGACCTAATTGAGCCTTCAAAATTACCATGTTACCAGTATTGAGAGTTATCAGCTCAGTTATGAAGAAAATCTAACATTTCATTAGGTTCTTTATCAAGGAATTCTTCATTACACATTGTTTTAATGAATTGACGGGTTTTAGGAGTTAAGCCTTCATAAAAGAAACTAATGTAATGTCATTTTTTAGAACCATGATGTGGATAAGATTTCAACAAATCCTTAAAGCATTCCCAACATTGAAAATACTTCCTTTATATTTTAGAAAAAATTTTGAATTTGTTTCTTCATATTACTGGTTTTATGAGTTGGAAAGAATTTCTTCAAAAACTAAGTTTGTATTTCTTACTATATGTCAATTGATCTTGGTTTTAAAGAAATGAGCTAAGTTTTAGCTTTGTCTTTTAGAGAAAAAGGGAAAAGCTTAAGCTTAACAACTTCATTTGAAATATTTTGATTAGTGAAACTAGCACAAATGTCTTCAAACTCTCTAAGATGCAAGTATGGATGCTCAGATTCTAAACCATGAAAAGTTAGAATCAAGTTAATCAAGCTTGGCAAAATCTAAAATTATGAGCATTAAGAGGAAAAACTAGACACGATGGATTGGATTCACGAGGTAATTGTAAATAATCACACATTGAACGAACAACAAGATTAATAATTTGTTGATTTACCATGTTATCATTATTAACACTTTGATCATCAGCCATCTTATTTAAATGTGAAGATGCAACAGATAAAGCAGGTGGTACAATAGGTTTTAGACTTTTTCTAACTAAACGACAAGATTGTGATGTAAGAGACCAAGCACACATGTAAAACTAAGATAATTACACAAAAAACAAAAAAAACAAAAATTTTAGTCTATGTGAATAGTAATACATATACTAACATGCAAACAACATGAACATAAACTCTTTTTTTTTCGCTTTTTGGCTTTTTTGCTTTTTTATTTTGCTATTTTTGGCACTATAACATAAAGAAAATTAATAACAATAATATTAACAAAAATATTAACAGGATTGGGCAGTTCAAACGTCCCTTTAAAATAAAATAAAAATAAAAAATGTAGAAAAGTAAAAAGTTTGAAGTTGGATTGTTAGATTAGATAGTTATAGAGTTAAAAGTACTAAAAATATAAAAGTTAGATGTTAGAAAGAAAAATAAATTACAAAAAAATAAAATTGCAAAATATATATATATATAATAATAATAATAATAATAAGACAGTTTATCCAGCCATATATATAATATACTATACTAATATATTGTCCTTATGTTTATCTGTTCCCCGACAACGGCGCTAAAAACTTGTTTGGCTCTAAAAATATAGGTCCAATATAACCTCAAGTATAAGGTTATCCAAGTAATAAAACTCGGCAAATCCAAGGTTGATCCCAAAGAGAAAAAGTATTACAAAGGTCCAATATATCAGATATATTAGTTTTAACTGAAAAATTTGAGGATTAAAGTTAATTATTTACAATTTATTTACAATATTTACCCTTTTTTTACTTTTTTTCATTTTTAGATTTTTTGTTATTTTTAGAACTTTAGCAATAAGAAATATGACTTAAATAAGTGAAACTAAATAGAAGAAGGAACTTTAATAATAAGTGCAAATTAACTTATAAGAAACAACAATTTTAAACAACACAAAGGATTAAAGGTTCTATTCTAGCAATGAACTTAAATATGTTTTAGTTTTTATAAAATTATTTATTAAAATAGTTTAAGTATGCAACATGCCATCTTTTGTCTACAATAAATCAAGAGTTCCTAAGCATTTAATGTGCTAATTCATGTATATTATGCATCAAAAACTCAATTTTAACAAATATGTATGATTTTAAAATTAACTTACTAAAATTACCAACAAAATTTACAGTTAAGTATTTACCATATGATTCATTGTCCATGAGTAATTAAAATATTTCTAAGCATTACTCGTATATCTACAACAAATCACAACTTATTTTTGCAAAAGTTTTAACTAAGTTAACATGAAAATCATAAGTCTTCTAAAAATGATTTTATTATTACAACTTAGCAAAAATTGAAAAAGTAAAAATATGTACCTTAATTTTGCTAGAATTTTCCCCTCTCTCCTCAGTAAAAAAGAAATTTAGAAAAACATATTGAAGGTAAAAACACATATAATTTTATTAAGCATAACTATATTACAACATAAACTAGGAATATTTTACAAAAATATAAAACTAAAATTAAGAAGAAAACTAACCTAAGAACAGAGAAAAGAAGAGAATTAACTTCAAATTATGGAGAAAATATGAATTACAATGCATGAAAGGGGAATTTATAGTAGAGGGAAATCTACTATTTATATGATTTTCTATTTATTATTATTTTTATTATTTTATTAGGATAATTTTGATACAAAATGACTGGGATGCAACCAGAGTGATTTAGGATTTTTTTAATTAATTTTATTGCCGCCCACAATCATCTAGAGTCAAATAAAATCTTATTTGAATGATTTATTTTTATTTTTTTCTTCTTTTTTTCACGTGTTTTTGCCTCTAACCATGTAGATTTTATTGTGCAATTCTATGGAGCGTAGCGCACACTATCTGCATGGACACGCGGCTTGGATCGGATTGGAGGTGTGATTAGACGGTTATGAGCATGCCACATGTCATGTTTAATTTTTATTTTCTTTTTTTGATTTCTAAGCATTTAAGGTCTGTTTTTGTTCGTTTTTGCACCGTTTTGCTCTGTTTTTCTTCTAAGTTTTAAAACTAAAATAAAAGAAACAGACCAAAATTAATTATTTTACAAACAAAATTTTTACAATAATTTAAAAATATTTATTTTACAATTAAATACACTAAAAATAAATAAAATGTTCTAAAATTAGCAAACCTTTACAAATATGTTATTTAAGATTCAGGAATATATTTAAAAATTACTAGAAATATTATAAAATATATTTACAGACTAAACACTTATTTCCAAACACTTTAAGACTTAAAATAAAATCACATAACATTATTTTTATAGTTTTAATTATTTACAAACTAATGAATTATTAATCATACAAAAATGATTTTAAAATTTACTAAAAATATTATTAAACATAAAAACACACAAAAAACATATTTTTAAACCTATTTTTACTCAAACATACTAAAATATTAATTAACACACAAATGCTATAAGTAAAGAATTTAATGAAAAATGCAAATGCAAAAAGACTGATTTTAGCTCATCAAAGTAGTCAAGAGAAACAGCAAAGGATTTGCTGGTTAACAAAAATACTAGCTTATGCTTTTTTTTTTTTTTTTTTTTTGATGAATACTAGCTTATGTATATTTCTACTGATCCTTATCCTGGAATTTACACAAGGGAAATTTGAATTAAATTATAAGCATCTTTTGGAGCACATTACCTGTAACGCATCACTCCAAATTGCTTATTTTCATTTTACAATTTAATCAGTCTCTCTTTCTGGATTTTGTGCCACTTTTTGTCCTTTCCTCACTTTCTAAAGCCTACAGTTACAAACAAACAGATAATAGTAAAAACATTCACCTTTTACCCAAAAAAAAAAAAGTTCAGTTCGTTTTTTGTGAAATCCATTCAGTGAAAGCATTCAGGGTTTTCATGTCTGCCCGGTAATGTTTCTGAGTAAATTCAAGGAGAGAAGACCATGTAAAATCAGGACACATCCTTGGATTGTTTGGACTGACCAAACTTGTTGGTGGAATTATCAACTTGTCCATCTTTGGAGAGAGAAAGAAAGCGAGAGATTTCCTCACTGTTTTGTTGTTCACCACCGCTCTATGCAAGCAACTCTTGTAAATCCCATTTGATAGAGCCTGCAAGATTATGATACTCTTTTGATTAAAACAAATAAAAAGTATTTCTAAATTATGTGTGTTTGAGCACTAGTTACTTTTAAATTAGTTCAATCACATACATACCATAGCATATAGCATTTACAAATTACATCTAGCAGAATGTTCTTAATTATATCAGAGAAGTTAAATACATCCCAACTAGATTTTTCGGCAGGAAGAATTTTTTTCAGTGGAAACAAATCGGAAAAGGCCTCGGCTGTTAGGCACTTACCATGAAAGTGTCGCCAATGTTGATAACGAAAGCGTTAGGATTAGGACTTATGTTGTGCCATTGTTGGTCTACAAAAACTTGAAGGCCACCAACATGGTCCTGATGAAGGATTGTTAAGGAAGTCGGATCACAGTGGGGACCAGTCCCCAGTGTTTGATCTGGTTTTTGGCAAATTGGGTAGTAATTTAATCTCATTATTGAATCGTTTCCTTGAAAGAATTCTCTGAAGAACTCTCTGCCAACTCCTAGGCTCATTCCAAGTAATTCCATGATTCCAAGTGAAAGGTTGCTCATGGCTTCACAATATTCTTGGTAAACCTTCCTGATCAGCAAAATAAGAATTGTATAACCATGAAAACTGAATAGAGAATGCAAGTTTTATTCGACCAAAGAGAATACCTTAAACTCAATTACGGCCTAGTAGTTTTTTTTTTTTTTTGTTATTTTTTATCAAGATCAAAATATGATCATATTTCTAAAGGAATTTCAGTTACTCATCTGCTGTCGTGTTTCTTACCCCAATTGTCTGAAATCTTCGCCCATGACATTCACAAAGTAATCCTCAACAATGTTGGGGAACTGCTCGGTAGCGCAGTATCTGAAGGAAAGTGTTTCCTTCCATGGAAGTTTGGAGGAGAACCTGCCTGTGAAACTGCTGGCATATCCACAGTGTTCACCAATCTTTCTCTGAGCCCTCTGCTTCTCTGAGAGTCTCATTCCAAAGAACAAGTCCATGTACTCGTGTGCTTTTGCAACGAGTTGGGAATCGATCCCATGATTGACAACAAGGAAAAAACCGTGTTTCTTGCATGCCTCATTTACTTGTTGAATTGCATTGGAGACTGCCAAAGTGTCTCCACTGAAGAAGCCCTTCAAATCAATGGGAGGGATCGCAAGTTCCGGTGGTCCTGAGCATGGCTTTTCATGGTCGGGCCAAACGAATTCCGAGGGTATTGTTGATTGGTATTGAAGGATTGAAGCGTCAAAAACCAAAGGGCTTTCTTCATATTGAGTCTTGGCTTTAGTCATGATCAACTGTGGGGGAGGTTCAGAAGAAGGCATCATAATTGGCATCTACAATTTGATGTAAAAATATTTTGCTTTCGAACAGTGTTTGGTTTTTTTTTTTTTTTTTTATATAGTTAAAAGAGGGAGAGAAATTTTAAAGAGGGACGTGTTTGTGCTTGTTTGAAGAGATTAAAGAGAGAATGAAGAATGGGTTTTTGATGAGGAGAGAAGATAGTTTAATAAGGTAGAGAGAAAGAAGATGGGAGAGAAAAAGCCAAGACCTTTTTCATTGGGAAGTTCGGTATACAAATATGGGAATCTTATTGTTTTCCACTGTTGCGTCATTCCTCTAATAAGTCTAGCAGTGTTTGTGGGGTTGGCCTTTTATTTTGTCCCCTGTCCATCTTTCTTATTTCACTTGCTTGTACTAACAAGGAAAACCACATACAGACAGAAACTATTCTTTCCTCCATTTTTTTTAATAACATAATTAATATTAAATAAAAATAAACAAAAAGAATGTGAAAGAAATTACATGAAATGGGTATAAGCAAGAGTACTTGTAGAATTCTTTAAAAAAAATGAAGTTTAAAAGGACTATAAGAGAAAGAAGGTTCTCCTCCTCGGATGCTAATTGCCACCAACCAGAATCCTCAAAGATATGTTGGGTCTAATTCACCTATTTGGTATAGCTTTGTTTTTATTTTTTCTGCTACATGTATATGCATGTAAGATATATATACTTCTCCAACCATTCTTTCAAATTCTAGATAGCTAGATCTAGCTGCATTAAATAAATAAATGACAAAGATCAAAAAAAGTATACGATATGAGGCATCAGCCAGCTCTTAAGCTTATGGGGACATAATAAATTTCCTTGTCTCCGAGTCCCAATCATGGTCTTTTGTGTGTCTGTAAAGGTAAGAAGTGCCCCTTGGAAGTCAGAACCATGTTGTCACAAGAGTACTTATAATTAGGGGCTCTGAACAAAAGAGAGAAGAAGTGAGGGAATGCATTTTGGTTCTAGTAACTTCTTTTTAAGACTTTGAAGGTTGCTTTTTTGTTCCCCTATTTTCTTTTAGAACTTCATGTTACTTGTTAAATAACACTCAAAAAAAAAAAAAAGAAACCCTATTTTTACAGCATCTTTCTTAAAGGAACAAAAGAAACAGTTTGAAAGAGAATATTTAGATAGGGACCCCAATGGTAAAAACATTTTCTATCTTAGAAAAAAAATCTTACCCAGCATCAAAACAAAAAAAAAGGAAAAAAGAAAAAACAGACAGATTACAGGTGGAGATGAAGCAGGATATTCTTTTGTGGTCTATTTAATAGTAATAGTCCATAGGACCCAATAGGGTCAAGTGGTGGTGGGATAGATTCTACTTTCCAGAGGGGGATGAACATGTTAAGCCTTTTGTTTTGGAATGGTTGAGGGAGACTAACCTGAAACTTGGACCTCCATCAAATCTGTCTTAAGCCATGTAATATTTAGAATCTTATAATTATTCTTGCAATCTGTCATTAACTTTTGTGTTGATCACCATCACACACAAAACGACTAATGTATGGATGTGAGAAACGCACGCCTTACTCCATAATTAAATATACTTATATACTCGAAATCCAAATTTTGGCCAAATCTTGTGCTTGTCTTGATCATAAACAGAAACACCATTACTTGGATTTAAAAAGATTGCAGTTTGAACATGTGACTGCCAAAGTATTCGAGAAAGTATCCACTCAAGTATTCTTTGGTTAGAAACGCTAAAGAGGCCAACTCACACACCCATTTCTTGATGTGTTTACCAATTGTATTCATTTACATAACAAGTAGAAGAAAGGCAGTGAAATATACTAGTTTAAATCAGTCACAATCAAAATTCACAACGAAATCTTGTATGTTTAACCATGCTTCGTTAACCAATTAGTTATATTGGTGGGATTTATGGTTTGAATCCTCGTCTCTTTAATTTAAAAAAAAAAAAAAGAAAAAAATAATTAATTGCATTGGTGATGTAAAACTTTATTAGTATTTGACGACTTGCACTTCAAACTCCAATTTTGACAAATAAGATTCTAAATTTAAAATTTGTTGTAATTGTGATCCAATAGCTGACGGACATCAATTGCTGAGCAATTGTCAGTCTTCAACTTTTTTTATTAGTTTTCTACCAACTAATCAGATTAATTGTCTGAAGTGAGTGGTTGACAAGTGTGGACCGTGAACGAACATTAGTCCACTAGGAGAGAGCGAACACACTCCCAAGGGAGCTGTGTCGTCATCTAAAAACAAAGAAACAGCTTCCCTATGAGGGAGTAATCAAGCAACCCAATCAATCTATCTAACAAGGGAAGGGGGTTTCGTGGAGTGGTAAGTTAGACCATAAACTTTTGACTTTTGGCATTTTGGACTTAAATTGAGGTTCATTATTGATTAGACTGTATTGCCACTTTAGGACTAAATATCAAAATTAAAAGTTTAGGATGCAACATACAAACAAAAATAAATTTAAGGTGCATTAGTACAAATTATCCAAAAAAAATATGTATCATTTGCCTTTGTAAGAAAATAATCGGTATCCATTAATTAACATTCATTATTGATTGATCAGCATTACCAATAATTGTAAATTTAGGATCCTAAATGTCAAAATAAAAAGTTTAAAATTCAATATACAAATCACAATAAATTCACTAATTCAGGGCGCACTAGTGCAAATTATCCAAATAAAAATATGTGTCATCTGTGACTTGGTAAGAAAATTCTACTACTGCTTAATTATAAAATTGTAATATAATAGTAGAGTTGTAAATGTTAATTTAGCAGTTTAAATAAGCATCCTTGCATTTTGAGCACTTTCTCATTTACAACTTTTGTTCCAATTTTATAAATATCCCTTGTTTATAAATTTTTGACCTTTATACAAGCCAGCTGTATGCACTGATACCAAACCAATGTCATAAAGTTTTTCGAGGGCTAAACTTCTGTGATCAGAAATATGATTTTAACTGAAATATCTTACTGGTTTTATTTTAGTATCCTAAGCTTCTGTTGTGTGAATCATTACAATCTGGGAAGATATCATCCATAATGACTACAACAACTATAAAAGCTTTAAAGTCAATTGTCAAAATCTTCCCTTTAAGAATCCATTAATCAGTGGGGTTCTGACATTTTCTCCAACACAACTTTGTGGAGCAGACAAATCTAATTTTAAAGCTCTTTTCCAAAAAGCCAATTGATTTTCTTTTTTGCGAAGCTGAATGCCAATGCATTCAGAAATGCTCAACCACCATAGTCACCGCACTCGTGGGTGTCTACTTTGGTCATCCATCAAAAGTTCCAAAAAAAAAAAATGAAAGAAAGTAAGAAAGAAAAATAGAAATCAAAGAACAAGAAAATAAAGTCCATAGATTATCGTGTCTCAAAGATTTCACAACACCAATAGTACCCCAACTGCCTGCCATTTATCTTATCTATTTAAAAATTGTAATCACTTTGAACTGGACTGATAGCTTCTTCCTCGTTAATACATGTAAAGTCTATACAAGGACATAAGAAAATCTAAGGGAATTCCTTAAAGGCAAATGCACTGGACATTATTAAGGGTAACCAGTGAAAAACATGCTAACCCACCCAAAAAAAAAAAAAAGGGAAGGAAATAAAGACTGGCAAGAAGATTCAGTTTAAATCCTACGTTCACCACATGAACAAAGGGGATTCAATGGGCTGCAGGCCAAGCCACAATTTAAACCCAGCCCACAATTTAACAATGCGCCTTATTACTGGTCTGGTAATCAGTTTCCTTTTCCCGGAGATTATAGAAAATGTAAGATTTTATAAAACTTTGGTAGCAAATTTCAATTACACTTTGAAACGTGACTAAATGTTGCATATCAATCATAATGTTCAAATTCAACAATTATGTAACTAAAATAACCTCAATGTCACGTGTCACGGTTATTTCTCCTCTCTCTCTTCTTTTTCTCTCTCTCTTTCTTCTGAGCTGCCGCCAATTCATCTTCGTCGCGCCCCTCCCTAGCTCCTCTTTCTCTCTTTTGCACGGCTGTCTTCCCTCCTCCACCCTGCCGCCATGGGTTCCATGTTGAGGAGATCGTCTTCAGATCTTAGCTAGAGACGCCACCGCCGTTTGTCGAGATCGCGCTCTTGCTTTGGTCATCGAACTCACTAGTCCACGACCTCTGTTGCACCCACGTCCCCGTCAACCTGCAAACCCAGACATTGTCAATCTGCCATTGACGTAGAGGATTGCCACAATGAAGATTCACGACCCCGACGGCAAAATCACCCGCTTTGGCAGCTCCAGTGACAACCAAGACAAACTTCAGCCCAATGATGGTCCAATTTGATAAACTTACCGTAGATGTGCGTACATGAGATCCATGGCCTCACGGAGGCACAGTCAAGGCGATCAGAGAGCAAAGAGAGACAAGGAGAGAGAGGAGCAAGTTTGAGAAGAGCCAAAAAAAAAATAATTAAAAAAAAAGTTAGATTTGACATTTTAGCCTTAAAAATAATAATTTATTTTAATCGGCTATTTACCAAGCTTGTGTTATGATGTAACTTGTATTAATTTTTATATCTTCTAAAATTTTTATTCCCTCTTTCTCCGTTTTTTTTTATCTATAGAATGTCCCTTTTTCTTTGGTCAAGAAATATAATATGTCTCATTCAAAAAAAAAATCTAACACGTCCGTGAAACTCTATGCATGTGAACCAAAGACGCGAGAGAACTTCAGCAGGCTTCTATCAGTTCATTAAAAAAAAGAAAAAAAAAAGAAAGAAAGAAAGAAAGAAAGAAGACGTTTAGAAAAGATGAGGAAAAAAGCACACTTATTTTGACATTAATAATTGGTGAAAGATACGTACACAACTTATTCCACGCTTTTTTCCAATTGAAGATTATTTCTAGAAGAATAGCATCAAAGTTTCAACAGGTTTTTTGTTTTTGCAGAGAATTACTCATAGAAACTAGAAAGAAATGCTATTGCGAAATTTATGATCTCAACAGACAAGAAAAAAAAGAGTGTAAAGTTGCATTTGAAAAAGTGAGCAAAATTAAATTGTTCAAAGAATACTGCAACTGAAACTCAGTTTCTATTACTGTCCAAATCTCGGCTAGTTGGCTCCAAAACCAAACACGTGTTTGGGCTTTTACAGGTCAACAAGGCAAAGAATTTGTAGTTACCTTGTTCTAATGAGTGAGTACTAACAAATCGAATGAATCACAAAGAAGAATAAACAATGTGGACAAAAGAGGAAAAAATAGGAGGAAGATAAATACACAGAGTAAGTAGAACCCATCAACCCTCCTCCTCAAACAGACTGGAGTGACCATATGGCTTGAGATGCCGAGTGAGATAGAAAACGAGAGCATTTTACCATATTAGGAAGATGCCGTTAAAGGTTTGTTTATTTCATTCACTTAGCTTGCAGTTGCGAAGGTAGGGATGATCATACTTGATATACTTGGTCCAGTATGGTCGATACTTTGTCATTGCCAACTCCAGCCAGGGTTTCATGTTCCCATTGTAGTGTATCACTGCTGCGTTCTCAATCTCGGTCCGATCAACACTTGGATTGTAACCCAAACCAAGAACATGCCACGACTTCGCAAGCGGATGTGTCAATCCATAGAATGTGATAAGCCCTGGCGGTAACGTTCCAAGCTTCCAAAGCACCCTATCTTCGTTCTGTGTACCAAAACAGCAAATGAGAAGAAAATACACAACAGAAACAGATAGATGGTTCAAACAGAGATGAAGGGACTAGATGGCCATCCTGCAGACTTCCTTCACCCACGTCTCTTTCGTTTTTGCATGTGAAACAATTATGAAAAACTTGGCAAGAAGAAGAAAAAGAAAAATGTTGAGAAGACTCACCATGTTCTGCCACTTGTGATATATGCCAGTGATATCCTTCTTTTTCCACTCCTTGAGATCAAAGAGGTTCATCCCGTACGCCCATCCACATGCATTTGGATTAAAGTTTCTTGCAATATGAGGATTCGTGAAGTTCAAGTATTTGTCAAATCGATGGAAGCTCTCACCACAGGTTTCTACAGCACCATTTACTCTTCCATGAAGATCAACAGACCACAACCCAGTCAGGTCTTTCTGGACAACAATGTCATCATCAAGAAACAGGATCTTATCCAACTTGGGATAAACCTGCGGGAGATAGAACCTGAGATGGTTAAGCATGGAGAGATACTTTGGGTTCCTGTACTTGAGATTAGATGCGCCAGATGCAAGTGTGGTAGGATGGCCAGCCTTAAAATAATACTCTTTCATCGCCACGGATTCAAGCTGCCGTAGAACTGGGCAGTATGTTGAGTTTAGCCACTTAAATTCATCAACATTTTCAACATGAATTGTGGCTTTTCCAGGAGGATTCAAAAGAAACCACATGTTCATAGCTCCAAAATTGAGTTTATCCGTAACAAGATGGAATACATGTTTCGAAGGATCCTACAATTTAAACAAGAACCATATTCGAGTCAATATAATAAACAAATCACGCTTTATCAGATAAATACTACGAGTTCTTAATTATAATACACAGGTGGGGTATAAGAGTAGTGTCTATTACAAAAATATAGTGCTGTAACGAAGGAGGGTCAAATTTTCAATCTTTGGAAACAAAAAAAATATGCAGCTTGGAAATCTATGGTAGTATAACAAATTAACCTTGGCATTCATGACAGTTGAGTTGACAACAACCGATGCAGCCAACACATTGTCTGAGAAAAGTGCATAGTGGTAAAGATTTGAATTTTCCAAATTCTCCCTTCTAGGGAACTTTCTCTTCTCAGGATGAAGGAGATAGTAATCAATGGTTAGGCGCATGGACAAGCAGTGGATTCCATTTGGGATTGTCTTAGCAGCTAACTGACTCAAAAACGTGCTCTGCTTTTTCAAGCTCCTAACTTGCTCATCTGCAGATTGAAGCATTGCTCTGAGCTTCCCTGTCACCAATTTGCAATCATACAATTGCTCTCTTGCTTTTGATAGAACCTGGCCTATAGCTCTTAACCTCTCAGGTGCACTACAAGCAAATTAGGCTATAAAATAAGGTAACAGTTTTTTGTTTCCCTTCTTTTTTTTCTGAAGGTAGGTAAAAACGTTTCATAATCATTAGTTTTTATTAAGGTAAAAATATATATGAGTTCTAATAAGGTAAAAAAGAAAATGGGTAAGATATTGTTATCCACTTACCTTTGATGTAAATCAGCATCAGAACTAGCCTCTCCCAAGGCACGCTGGCTCTCTTTGAGGCAAGTCTGCAGTTTTTGATACAAGTCGAGCTTGCCCTTCATCTTTGCAATACTTAAATAAACTCTTGCCATTATTATCTGGTCCCGCATCAAGCGTACAGTAGAATCAGAGTTCTCGTTCTCATTCTCTTTCCTCCAAATGCTGTATTTGCCAAGGACAGCTGTGTCAACAGATTTGGAGCGCTCCATGGCTGCATTTTCAAGTTTTATAATTGCCTCATCATCTTGCTGTACCAAGTCAGATGCACGCTTTTCGCGTCTCTTTTCTCTCAAATGCTGCAGAAATGATTGGATACACAAAGATCAAAACTCCATCTGATGCAAGATAACTGGTAAAACCAAGATGGGGAGAAAAATAGCATGATAAATAGTTCAATTTTTCTTTTCTGAGTTGGAAATCATAAATGAGACATTTTCAACCAGGGAAGGGTAAAAAGATTAGAGCACCAAGTTTGATTACTACCCTTCGGGCTAGTTTTGCAGGTGCATCAACACTCTGACTGTGATCATCTGCATAAGATAACAAGATCAGAAAAAATGTAATGAGGTGTCATAGACTTTGCAACGAAAAAAATTAAGAATGCCGTTGCCACCTGAAGCATCGTTTCCTTTGACTTTAGGTGTTTCTTGTCTAACATCTGAAGCTGTTTGGTTTATCTTTGTGCAAAAATAACAATAACAAACATGTCAGACACTGGGAAAAAATCAAAGGGCTGAGTCACGCAGAAGCGGAAGGCACATCACAACCTCGGAATTATTAACAATTGAGGATTCCACCCCAACAACTTTCCATGAAGCTGACAAATTATTTTTCCTAAAAGAATCAAGGCTATAAGGTCCCATGTCACTTGTGCTGGCTATGATTACATCAAGAACCTGCATTGCAATCAATTTACTGTCTAGTAAGAAAATTAATGAATAGGAAACTAAAAACTCAAAGTATTAAGTTAGACATGCAGATAATATAAGATGATTTTGATTTCTGCACAGCTCACATAAATGCACTTACCTCTTTCGAGAAAAGAGACTTTATATGTTGCATTGCCAGTCTTTCTGTCCAAGCTGCACCCTACACCACTCAATGTTGAACAAAATTAACAGAAAGAAAGTAAATAACCCTAAACCAGTCAATGTTGAACAAAATTTACAGAAAGAATGTAAGCTGAAAGTACATTTATACAAGCATACATGAGTACCAAAGTACTTCTATACGTGCATACATATGTATGTAATATGAAGATATGCAGAAATAGAGAATACACACGGAAAGGAAGATACGATAATGAATATACCTGTTTCCCAGGGCCAGGTAAAACGTCATCATGATCTGCCTCAACAGGAATGATCAGAATTATAAACAGAGGAAAATTCATGCAATATTGCATATTGTATATGCAATCCAGTAAACAAACAAAGACTAATTCAAAAAGGGTCTAAAAGCAACAATTGGATTAGTACCTTTTTGAAAACAAGTCAAAAGGACCTAAGTGACGTAAGACATGATGAAAATTCTAATATTTCTTTTCTGTTGTATCATATAAGGGTAAAAGCAATAATTGGATTAGTAATTTGTTGAAACAAGTCATAAGGAACTAAATAATGTAAAACACCACGAAAATTCTAATATTTCATTTTTGCTATATAGCCTATAAGGAAGAGTGGACGAACCTGTGGGTCAGGTTACTGGTGGCTTGACTACACAGATGTTCAACGTATATACCCCTAAGCACTAACGTGCTCTGTGCTTGAGTGTATAGCATCATGGAAGTTCTAAATATGTTTTCCAATACAATATCTTCTATGTAGAGACCACAGATACAATAAAGACAACTTCTTATGTTAATCTCCTCAAAGATTGGCAAAAAGAATGTAAATGAAACCAAGTTCAATGATTGGAATTTGGACAGCAAGTTCAATTGAACAATTATTAGCATATATATGCACCCGACCAAGGCAAAAGATGTAGATTCCTATGCATGATAGTAGGTATGAATTGTAAACTAACAGCATACGTGCAAAGGACAACTTATTACAATTTACAAACATGAGTAATCAACAAACCAAAAGGCTGCCCAAATTCCAATTAAATAAAAAAATAAAGTTGAATAAACTTGCAAAATGTCAGTAACAAATCAGCATGTAGGAAATGCAATGTGATTTAACTGTTACAAAGAAATTCAGAGTTGAACTGAGAAAGAAGAAAAAGGAAATCTCATTACAATTAGCTAAAACGCTCAATCAACAATTTAAAAGGCTTGCAGCCCAAAATTTCACCAAAATGACGAATAAAATAAGCTCGCCAAATTCCAGCGTCAAATCAACAATAGTGAAAGAAGGTGTAACAGTAGCATCCGTGATTTCAATGTGAATTGGCTAATTGGCTATCGTGAAGATATTCACAGGCGTGTCTACAGCTGCTCAGACCTAAATCCGCCATGAAACTTCACCCTCAGGAGCAAGAAAAAGTACTTCCAAAAATACAAACCAATTACCCCAAAATAAACTCAATGTCGTCACGATTAAGGTAATGCATTTTCTTTCTCCTCAACTAAAAAAAGTACCACTAGCAAATGCACCATATTAGGGTTAAAATCACTTCCAGAAATACGAAAATAATCATGGAGAACTCAGTTCTTTCTTGAGCAAAGAGAAATGCAACTGAAAAACAGGAAACAACTTCCGAAATGCTAAAAGCTCTTGTGATTAACAAGAAAAACGATTACTGAAGCACCAAGATGAGCATGCAATTGAGATCTGTAAATCTAGCAGAATAATTATAAAAGAAAAAGACAAGAACGATTGATAAAACAAAGAAAAGGAGGAAAAGCGAGAGAGGACTGACAAAAGGTATGGAGGCCACGGCCGACAAAGAAAATCAAGGGCGCGAGGAGCAGCGAGAAGAGGACAACAATGGCGAGGGGGAACCGAGATCCGCCACCGCCTCGGGGCCTGTGGACGCCTGCGCCGGGCGGTCCCCGCTTCGAAGCCATTGCCGATCGGAATCTGCAACAATTACAAGTATTACAGGCTTAGAGAGAGAATCTTGGAGAAAACAAGCGAATTCATGAGAGATAGTGTGATGAGTGGATTTACCTTCGCAGAGACAAAGAGAGAGAGAGATGTGAGTTTGGGAATGGGGAGAGGAATGCTAGTGGAAATCGGAGTCCATGGGAGATTCTTCGGAGGACAATGCGGAGAGTGATGTGAGAAAGAGAGTAAGCGGAGAATTCGTCTCTCGACTGTCCACGGTGCCCCAAAATCTGAAGTTTTCCAGAAAGAAAGAGAAGAGATGATTGTTTTTTTTTTTTTTTTTTTTTTTTTTTTTTTGTGGAATTTCCGTCTCAGCCCGTCACTTTCCTTTTTCATGTGAATTAGTATTTTTTTTTTGTTATCTTCGCCAAAGCCACAGATTTTTTTGGCATTTGTTTTTAATGGTCTGTCTCAATACCGTGGTCGAAGACATAACTGAGCGTTAAATCCACGTACCACTCTACTTAAAAAAAATTCAAAATTCCAATCTCCTCTCTTTTGTAAAAAAACAAATATATATATATATATATATATATTTATATACACACACACATCTATCTCGATATTTATAAATATACAATAATTTTTGCCTAGAAAGTACGTAGGATTTTAGGAGAAATAAATAAGAAAAATAAAAACATTTTAGTTGATTGTAAGTTTCTCTACTTCAACCGTAAGTTAAGGGTTTAAGTTACATTTAGTCTCACTCAAAAGTAGTGGCATAATAAATAATAACAACAATATTCTAAAACAAAAAAAATTATGACATCATTTTTTTAAGGTGCTAGGGTTTTTATAATTTCAAATATGTTGTTTTTCCTTTTTAGTTTTCTTTTAAATCTACTTGTCATCTCTCTTAAATCTCGTGTTTTCAATTTAGATTTTTTTCCTTCATTAATAAATGGATCAAAATAGTGTATTTTGAAAAATGTAGTTAGACTTTTAAAAATAAGAGTAAATTTAAAGGGTGCATGGCAAGCGGTTTAGACAGTTTTGTTTTATAGCGGTTTGAGAAAAACCCAAACCACAACTGCCTAAAATTTAAGCGATTTGAGCAAATTTTTTAGTGGGTAATTTGGACAACATATTGGGTGGTTGGGTATTTGTACCTATCTTTTTTGTAGACTTTTATTAATGTCTCAACATACTTGATGTGACCAATAAAAAGAACTTAATATGATTATTGATAAATAAGCATTTACAAGTGCAATTTAAATTGTAAACTAAGTATGTAAATGCAAAATTAAAGTCCAAAATACATCATAATTTAAAAGTACAATCCTAGACAATCTAATATCCAAACGTAGAAAGCTTAATAAATAAAAGAAACATCTATATTCTAAATTCCAAGGTCTAAATTTTAAAATTCAAAATTCAAAATACTCCTCTCAAAAAAATTTTAAGGGTTAACAAGAAGCTCCTAATGTTAGAAACTCAAAAGTCAAACATAAACATATCATTTATTCTTTAAAATTTAAAAATTTATATTGCACTTATATAATATTTAGACAGGCAAGGTGGTTTGAAATTGTAGTCTTAAACTCCGTTTCGCAGCCGCAGCCGCCCGCCAATAATGGTAGATTGAAACTGACCTGCTTGCCAAAAGAGCGATTTTGACATATAACCACTTAGAGCAACATAGGGCGAGAGGGTAGGCGGATTATGGATATTTTTATGTAGCCCTAGATAAATTGCACCTATAGTTCACAACCTTTCACAAATGTGAGCATTTGGTCCTTAATCATTGTTTTTATTGAATCGACCCCAACCCTTTATTTTAGTTACTAAGAGACCAATTTAATCGAATGGACGTTGAATGTGTGTCACGTGAGGGGCACATGACCATTTTAGTGAAAGTATTTTAGTAAAATACCCAATATGTTTTAAAGAAATTAAAAATAAAAAATGAAAACAATGCATATACATTATCATTAAAAATGGGAAACCTAACTTAAACAATCTTATAAAAATTTAAAGAAAATATTCATATCAATTTTAGAACAAAATCTTCTTTTTTATAAAATATTAAAGGAAAAAAATTTTTAAAAAAAAAAAGACAAAAGAAAAAAATGGGAAAACCCCCAAAATTCTCTTCTTCTTCTTTTATACCAACAACCCCAAAATGGAGTTCTCATCAGAAGCTTAGACCTCCATAACACCACCACCATCTTCCACAATCTCCCGGTCATCTCACTCCATTCCTTGCACACCTTCTTTGTCAATAGCACCCCCAACGGCAAAATGGAAGGTCTTGGAGGTGGTGGTGTGCACTATAATCCTCATACAGTCAAAGAGGTTTTTATGGATTTTAAGGGTCGTAAAGATGGAATGATCAAAGCCCTCACCACAGGCCCTTTTCTTTCTTTTTTCTTTCTGATTTTTCTATTGTCTTTGGTTTTTTTGAGAAAAATCCAGAAAGGAAAAACCTTGAAGATTCTTTAATTTTGAGTTTTGGATCTTGGGTACGAGCTGTTCAATCTTGGGGACCTACTTGGATTCATGCTTGATTGAATTGAAGGAAAGGCAATCTTGGACGGGCGAGGTCGATGTTGGGGATGAAGGCATAGATAGGGGTGAACATCAGTGGTTTGGTGGATTTTAAGGATTTTTCAGCCCACCCAATTAAAATTTGGATAGATTAAATGGGTTGATCGGATTGAGTATTATAAAGAAGAAAAAAAATTTCAAACCAACAATTTACCAAAATAAGAAATATCTAGTGATAAAAAATTCAACACAAATTAGATGTCTAACAAAGCTCAAATACATATATCATACCTAACAAATAAAACACAAAAAAAAAAAAAACTAGGAAACAAATACCTAAGGGCCGACGATGGCAACGAGAAAAACACCAGGTGAAAGAAACGCATGGATGTAGGTCGAACGAAACAAGAGAGAGGTTTTTCTAGACTTTAAAGCAGAGATATATATCCTTAGATAGGTTGGGTTGTAAACGAAATGCATATGGGGTATCAAGTATGTATATTGAAGTAGAAAGTGGTGACGTATTTTTTTTATTTTCTATTTTTTAAAGGATTGTGCAGTGCAGTGTGTATTATAAATTAGAAACTAGGAATAAAAAACTAGAAGTTTGGAACTAGAGAGAATAATTGGATGTTTCGAAAGTGAGTTGAAATTAAGAATTAAAATTGAAAGTACTGCAATATATGAGAGTTTTACACCGTAGTGTATATTTGCTTTATATTATAGCATGTGAGAGTTTTACATAATTTGAGTTAAAGCTGACATAGTCAAACACCCTATAAGTCGTCATAGGCTATGTTACTATTTTTTAAGAGAATAAAGGTTTTTTATGTATAAGATTATATTAAAATTACAATATTAAATATATATTAATATTTTTATATATTAGTATATATAAATATATATTTTTATTTTGAGTGAGTTCATATTATATTGGATTTTGAAAAATTCAACCCAAACCCATCCAATAAAAAACCTGATCGGGTGGGTTACTGAAAATTCCTATTCATATTTGTTGGATTCGGATTATCTTAGATTTTATCAGATAAATTAGATCAGATTTGTCAGATTGTTAGATTTTTTATTCACCCTTAGGCGTAGAGGCCATTGGACCAGCCGTGGCCCTAGAGGTTGAGGCAGAAGGCATGGCAAGCAAGGAAGATGGAAGTGGACTAGAAAGAGGCCACGAGGAAGGTTTTCGGAGGAGAGAGGAAGCCATTTTTCTTGTTCCTCCATTGTTGGACCCAAGCTTTTGCAACTATGGAAGTTTTTCTTCTTGTTCCTCCACAGTACTCACTTTTAGCTTTTTTTAATAAATTTTTGCTTTAAATTTTATTAATTTTCAATTATCAATTATTTGATGGGTAATTTAGTAATTTTAATTAAAAATATAACCATTTTAATAGTTAAACTTAACAGTTTGATCATTAAATTAGTTCTTTTGCAACTAAAATAAAAAGTTAGGGTCAGTTCAATTAAAAAAAATGTTAGGAACTAAAATAATATTTTCTTGAAAGGTTAGGGATTACCAGAGCAATTTATTTTAAAAATAAATACGGAGCTCAAAGTGAGACAAGTGAATAATATTCTTTAACGATTAGATAATTAGTGAAAATATCATTTTTTATTTTTAACTCATTTTTACCATTTCTTATTACGTGGGAAACGTGTAAAAATTAAGTAGGACAAAGTATAAGTTTAACCTTATTGTTGGCTTAAAATCTCCCTCTCTTGAGGCCGTTTTGTTTTCTCTGAATGAAACAAAAGAGAAAAAAATGGTGGAGGCAATGTCCGTCGGAGCTCTAAAGCCACCTCCTAGCACATTGGCACACTTTTGGCCCCAAAATTTTGTCTTCTAGCTTGTCTCACCGTGGGCTTCTTGATAGTGGTGGCACGTTTGGTGTGGAAGTTATGTTTGGTAGGATCAATCTTGGGGTGGTAGTTGGTTGTTAATTGTTTAGACTTCATTCTCCAACGTGTCCCTCCTTTGGTGGCTGAGCACCCTTGAGGTTCTACTTTCTTGATGATGGGCTTTTTGATGGTGGTGGCGATGTTGTTTTCTAGCAATAATGAAGGCGCATGGGGGGCAAGCATTGTTGTTTGTTAGTGGCTTTTCGATTTCGCCATGTGTCTTTTGAGCCTCATTGATGATTCATTGGCTGGTTATCCCTTCGTCGAAGGCTTTTGTCGGTGATATTTAGTGGTTTTCTTTTGTTTTATGTGTATTTTGGTTCTGTAACAATTGTGATTTTTATGCCTTTTTTTTCTTTTATTTTTCAGTGTTAAAAAGTTTTCAGTCTGCAAGATTTATGTTGCCGGTGTGTTAGCCTCGGTGCTACAGCTTCTCAATTTCATTGATAGGAATTATCAATCTATTGTAGAGGATTTATTCAAGAACAACGTGTGTGCTTGACCTTTAGTGCACCTCGATGAGTGCTCACTTTTGGTGATCGTAACACATTTCTTCTCCTTGAGCATTTCATTCGAATTTGTTAGTGGAATCGGTTGTATATAAGGTCAAAGTTTTCTTGTAATTTATGATTGCTTGAGTTAGAATTAGTATTTATATTTTCATTAATTTGGAATATAATATCCCATTTTCAAATCAAGTTTAAACTTAATAACACTATGATAAAAAATAAATGTTCCTTCGTATTTTAATTTTTAAATAGTTACATGTAAGACTGATGATGTAAAAATAAATTAGTCTTATAATTTAATACATTAAATTTTGTTTTTAATTTAATAATGAAATTATTTTTATTCTTAAAATATGACCTTTTTCTTAAATAGAAACAAAAATCTTGTTAAAAAGTAATTAATTCAATTTTTTTGATGAAAAATTAACTTTTTTTTTTTTACTTTCTGTTTATATTTAATTTAGAAATTAGAGAAGTGTAATATTATTTTTGAAACCAAAATTACTTTTGAAAAAGAAATTTTAAGAATTTACTCTGGAGTTTCTATTTCGATTCTTCCTCCATATCCAAATTAGAGAAGTGTAAATGATTATATTATTAGAATGTTTAAAAGAAGAGTTTCAATTTTATAGCTTAAATCATACATCATAATATATAAAAAATTTAGATTATTTGTAACTCAAAACTGTAGATTTCAAACCATTTTCTCAAACATTCAAGGCATGCTTCTTGTATTTGTGCAAGTAACTACTCCGTTTTCTTTGCCTATGTGCCTCTTTCTGATCTCAAACTTTCTCCCTTCTGTTTGATGTTTATCTTGAATTTGATCTTTTCTATTATTTACTTTTCCTTTTTGACTTCTGGTCTGTGCGTTGATTAGTGATCTGTAAGAGATATTTGCGGCGAGTGGCCCAATTGAAATGCAAGGACATGTACGAAAACGTTAAAACATCCTTTGCTTTAACATTTATATTTTTTTATGGACCTCATTGTCAAGGTCATGCATGGTTTTTACATATGATGACACTTTTTAATGTTCCATTATTTTATGTGTATAATTTTCAACCTTGCTAATCATAATTCTACGAATTTGTCGGGAACCATTTGAAAATCCTATCCACACATGGAAAGCGATACTCTTCTATTCTCCTTCTCTCTCTGGTTTATGAGTTTACTTGCAAGTAGCCCCTTGGCCCTTGGGTTTTCATGTTCATACCACATAAACGAATACTAGCAATATTTTTACCCTCACTGTCTACACGTAAAATCTACTAATATTATAATTTATTATTTAAATAAGAAATAAGATATTCGAATCCACCCATGAAATAGTGAATAAAACGTACTAACGTGCTAAAAGGACAAAAAAAAAAAAAGTTAAAAAAAAAAGGAAGAAAAAGAGTGCACATAACGCTACTCCATGCAACACAAATTCAGCTCTAAGCAAACCTTTTTATTATTATTTTATCACATTACTTTTGGGCCTTTGATACGCGTCCCGAGATGGGAACGTTTTGGATTGAGACCTCTTTTAAGGGAATGAATACAAGTAATTGAATTATTTTTCAAGACGCAATTATAACAGATGATCCCCGACAGCCTTGTTAGTTACACCCGTGAGAAACTTACACCCAAAGTTACCAGCACTTCTTTTCCTTTTCGCAACGGGCCACATGTGACGCCAAATCTTATTTCCCTTATCCACCCAAACCAATTCCACCTCCTATAAAATAAAAAATAAAAAAATAATTCCACCTTATACTTTGTTGAGATATTAGTTGGCTTCAATTAATACAGTTAGTTAGTTAGTTGTTTTGCCTAAACAGAGTTGTTATCTAATAGTAGTTTGAACATTAATCATGTAATTAGTCTGTTTATTCTTGTCAATCCTCTCTTGTAATATAGAAAATCACAGCTGTTCAAATATCAAAGCAAACAGTATAAAACTGGAATTGTCTTCTAGCATATATCTAATACCACATCCGTGTTAAACAACGCGGAATGTAAGCTAATCCATCATTCCCTAGCTTCAGAAACCATTCATCCATTGTGGCTAAATTAGAATTTCGAATATGATATTTCCAATGACATCTGCAAATACAATAAATGGTCTCCACATGATGCTGCCAAATTGATGAGCCAAGAATTCATACCAAAATTTGAACTTCTTGGGAGACACCCAAACATTAAACCCAACATAGAAGAACACATGTTTACAATATGGCCACATCCAAGTAATCTCCAATCTGCAGAGAAAAAAGCAGTTGTGAGAACTTTGGAAGGAAAAATAGTTTACTTTAATATAAGGGAACTTCTCCGGCAGGAATCCCCTATAAGTGGTGCATGTTTTGAACCGTTAGATCTAGAAAAAATCGGTTTTTTCTACAAATTTGATGGCTGAAAGACGTATACCTACTGATGGATATATTTTCTAGTTCCCACCAGAGAAATTGCCTTAGAGAAATTGCCTTAGTATAAAGCATGGTCCTCTACCTGAAAGCCGAGTTCAGCTAATGCTTTGTTGTCATCTAATCTTCCCTTTCCATAAGAAAATGTCTTCCCCACCTTTATGAAGCATAAGACAATGACAATTCCATTATACGTTTGAAATATGTATTTAACACAAAAAGCCCAATATGTAAGTACATGTAATAAAGGTCTTGATTGATAGTAGGATTATGACGTGAATTGTGAATCCACAACTTAAGCTAAAAATAGTAAAGAAAAGAAAAGAAGCGATCAACCCACAATCCCATGGTCATTTTTGAGTCAGACTGGCAAACTATAACCACTATTCAGCATGTATTGGTACACTTCACTGTCTATGCAGTTCTTCTACAGTGTTTTCCATAAACATCTAGTTATTGTTAGATTTCCATGAGTTGCATTCACTATTCACACAAGTTCATCTGAACCAAGGTCGCTACGGAAACATCCAAGAAAAACACATCTAACTGTACATGTCAGATATGAGGGGGAAGTAATTATACTATTAAACCCATTCACTTGCAATGCGCGAATTTTTTGCTGAATAGGAGATGCAAATTCAATCCTTGAAGAAAAAAATTAGCAGAAATACATATATCATGGTCTATATAAATACAGAGAAACATATAGGAATAGTTGATGCAATATATGATAATTAATTATTATAACTACAGATTTACACTTGTTTATAAATTAAGATCATATATTTAATATATACTTTTGGCTTTTAACTCATGTAATCTTCTCCGGTCTTTTATTTTAATTAGGCTTCTTTAGGCTCCTAGTTATATTAGGGGTTCCTATCTATTATCCATGAGGAGTGCTAAATACATAATCTACTTCAGACTTTTGTTAGACGCTTCCTTTTGACATGTGTCGCTTTAACTTTTTCAAATAAATACACTTAAAAACAAGTCATTTTTTCCAAACATATTTACAAAAGTGCGACCTTTTCTCTCAGATTTCAACCCACCTCTTTTTTGGGTTGAAGACTTCAACCCCCGTTCTTCTTTGATTTTATATCAACCAATATTATAAGTCTCGGAGAAAAAAAAAAGGAGAAAAGAAAAAAAATAACATCGTTTGATTTTATTTTATTTTATTTTTTTAAAAGAATTGTTTAGTAAAAATCAAGTATTATATACCTTTTTAAACCCTTGGTGGACCTTTTTTTTAGGTGACCTGATGGTCCTTTACGTAACGCAAGAACCCATAATTGTGGTTTTCTATTGTTCGTTATATATTTGTTCATCAGTGAGGACCAATAAACTATATATATTTGACCTTTATTTTTTTATTTGTTGATTTTTTTGTCAGAATACTATGACAAATCAACTAGAACAATTTTTTTTTTAATTTTTGTTGTTAATGTTATCTGATTTAACAAATTTCTTTTAGTAAACTACAATTTTTGCAGACTAATCTTTGATAAATGGAGTTTTGTTTTCAAATTTTTGTTATCTTGAGCTCTTTCAAAATTGATTGCATGAAATTTTTCAAATGGTGAGTTTTTTAGTTCAAAAATCTAATAGTCGCTTTTACAAACAAGCGAAGTATGGAAGACTTATATAATTCGTGAGGAAAATATATGTTCATTTTGTTCCAATACCTTGTTGCTTTTCTTATAAACTTGAACCTTTATTGATGGAATTATACTTAGACGAAGCAATTTAGTGAATACAATAAACAAGAATAATGATAGCAAAAGCGTAGCAGCTTATAAATAGCGGGTGAAAGAAGGCTCTGGTTTAGTTAAAAAGAGGGTGGCACTCTTGTAAATATATTTGAAAGACATGACTTGTTCTCAAGTGTGTTTGTTTGAAAAAGCGAAAGTAACACATGTCAAAAGTAGAATGTAGCATGCGAACACGAGTCTGAAATAAAGTCTGCATTAGCACTCTTCATTATCCATTGATAAGCTTTGTGATGTTAAGCATGAGAAAACTTTAATTGAACTAAACACTCTAATTAGTTCTTTGTTGGTCCTGCATCACATATGCATTCATACAAACACCAGGGAAGGAGAGGATAGAGAACTAACCTCTCTCACCAAAAAACGGCCATCTTTATCCGGATACACAAATGCACAGGAAAGTTTTGCATTTCGTCTCCTTGCTGCTGGCGCTACCTCTTTTACCTGTAAAAGAAAGCGGACAATTAAAACATGGAAGGCTTAACACATAGTCCCACAAAGAATATACATACATATGTTTACACATACACACAGACGTTTTAGGTGGCTCGTTTTGGAAGACTCCCTGTGCACCTTTTTCTTTTACCAACTTTTTCACACGAATAATTTCGACATCTTAAATCTTATGGAATGTCCATCAATGCATTAGCCAGATATATATAGGTAAGTCTCAACATAACCGTCCAAACTTATAGACATATTCTCAGTCCAAGCTTATAGAAATATTCTTATCTTTCTCCACACCAATTATGTAAAAGCATACCCTCTTCGTATAGACATGGCACATTTTATTGAACAATTATATGGAAGATGCTTTTATTAACAGAGTCGGTGAGTATTTGACAGAATTGCAGGTTACTTTTATTATCTTCTCTCCTTCACGCCCTTCTCCCTTCTCCATCTTCGACTCTCATTTGGCTATGTTTAGTAAAAGTGAAAGGAAATAGGAAGGAAAGAAAGCATAGAATGAGAGAATTGAGGAAAATAGAGAGGACGGGGAGGACCTTTCTCTTATTGTGTCTAAGATTGGGATTTTTTAAAAGGATTTAAAATCCCTCACCCAATGTATTCCCTCCTCTTTCGCTCCTACCAAGCAATCAAGGGTGTCAAAATCCTTCCGCTAATGCCCTCACCCCACTCCCCTCCTCCCCTTTTTTCTCCTACCAAACAAGCTCGGAAGAGAACGAGAGATTATAAGAATAATCACTATAAGTGCATCCAAATTCCCTTTTTGATTCCACTTCTCTTCAAATCACGCACTTGTTTCAAAGTTTATAGACAACAACGAAATTAATGAATCTCAACATAATCGAAAAGATATTGTTGACTAACTTGAATTAGCCAGTGACACATGTTGAAGTTGTTTTTAGTTAAAGAACTTCCACAAGAAATATGAAGTCTAGAGAGAGAAAGAGAGATCCAACCAGATCAGTTATCTCACGAAGTGTAGCATCCTTCCACGTATAAATTTGAACCTCATACTTGGGCTCCTTTCCCCTCACTGCAAAATCCTCATTGTCATGATGACCTCCAATCTACAAGTAAGTCAACAAAGCAAACGATCACAATCGCTACAAAATTCAATATGAAACCATGAGACTTGACAGAAGCATTGTGTAATGCCCAAACTTCTTAAAAGACCCACTTCAATTAACATGTCCACAATGTCACTTTTTAAACCCTCATGGCCAATTCAACAAACATCTTACTAGTACAATTATGTACCCTAAATATGATAACATTCATTCTTATTTCTCAATCAAAATTTCTCATCCATCCCAAAGGAATGCTCTTGAAGAAATAAAAACAAACGGACAAAATACATAACCCCCTTTCATATTATAAGGATTATTACAGGAAGTATCAATAAAGCAGTGAAATGTGAATAACTAACATACCTTAGTGAAAACACGAAGCAGCAAGGGACAAGTCTGCCAAAAAAAAAAAATCCAAAAGATGCATAAACATAGTCTTCGGTTTCTCCACGGTTTTAACGAGTAGAAGAAATTAAAAAGAAAATTAAAAGAATGAGAAACCCCAGATGACCTTTTCGCGGTCGACGGGCTCGAATCGAGGGCCTCTAGAGGGAGGAGGCATTGGTCTCTTGGGTCCTTCTGAGATTCCCGCCATTGTCAATTTCGGATTCTTCTTACTCCTTCCCAAATGCTCTTCTTCTCTCTTCTGTTTCGTAAACTGTTTTTTCTGGATGCCCCCAAAAAATTTTTTTGGGCAAAAGTCTTTTTTATTTTTTATTTTTTTTATTTTTAGATATTAAAAAACTAATTTTTTGACCATTAAAATAGTGCGAGTTTTTTATTTTTATTTTTATCATGATTGGACTAAAAAAAAAAAAACCTTTTTTTAATTAAAAAAAAAATCATTTATCAAATTTTAAATTCTCTTTTAACTCTCTCTCTGTTTCCTACGTCTCTTTTATATGTCACACAAGGCTTTTTTTTTATTTTTTTTTGGAGAAGCAAGAATTTTAACTATTTTCTTTTCTTTTGTAAAAAAGTTAAGTTACATCCACGGTCTCTTAACTTTTTAAAATGTGATAATTCAGCCTATTTTTATGATTTTGACAAAACAATGTGTAAACTTTTAAAACCTTAACAATTTAAGGACGTTTTATCAAAATTAACCCATAACCTAATGGAAATATGCATATGCTTGTCAGGTGACTTTATTTTAAAGGACATAATAGTAAAATCACCCACTTTACATTTTTACAAAAATTAAAAAAAAATCTGGTAAAAAATACTCAACAGTAATGAGTGGGGGTTGTCATCTCCAGTAGGCCAGCGAGGTAGACTATTGTCGTCATCGATTGCAACTCCGTTGCGAGCACTGGAGCTCCCAAGCGTTAGTGAATTCGTCAAGCCGTTTGAGGGGAAAAACAAACTGATTCGTAGAGATGGGTTTGGTTAGGCAGCTGGGTGAGATCGATCAAAAACCGTTATTCAGAAAATATAAATCTGAAAACTTTGCGATATCATCAAAATCTAGTCACAAACTATGTCGCAGACGATACGAAGCAGAAAGCACCAGGAGATCGATCGAAAGAAAACTCGAGAGACGAAGAAACAAAGCACTGACATTTTTTTTATCAAGTATCACCGAATATTCTTGAAGAACAAAATTTCTCAACAAACCAAAATACTTTTGAATTGAACATTCTATTTGGATAAATATCAGACACAAAATTCATTTTCCCAAAGGAAGATTGAAATCTCCCGTAAACACAATAAAAATGCACCAAGTACAAAATGAGATAATTGCAATAAGTTGGACTTTAAGTCACATATAGACATACCTGTGTTACATGGGCTCTCAATTATGATTTGAGCGCTTAAGCAATCCCCCATGGAGACCCACTCTCAGAATAACCGCCATCGATTATTGCCTGACAAAGTTTCTTGCTATCAAAAAGATTACGAAGGAAGAGGATGCAACGAGAGACGAGACGGTCGCTGAGGAGGGCATCGATGAGTGGGTTTTCGAAAAATTGTCGTCCCTTTCTGTCTTTCGTCTTTAGTTTTCTCTCATGCGATCAAAGCAGCAAGGATCTTCTTCATTTTTGTAGCGAGTGAATCAAAGCAGGCTCAAAATGGGGAGGAATGTGTGTTGGGATTTTTGGTTTGCCCAAAAAAGTTTGGTTTTTTAATTTTATATTTGTGTAAAAGTTAAGGGCACTTTTGTCATTTCACTGAAAAAGACAGGCAAACGATGAGCAGATGTATAATTCTGTGAGGTTTTTGACAGATTTTGTTTGGACTTAGACAGAATTTGACAGAAGGTCCTTCAATTGCTAAGGTTTCAAGAGTTTACGGGTTATTTTACCAAAATTAAAAAAAAAATAGACTAAATTATCACCTATCAAAAAGTTACGAAAACAGAAGTGCAAATTACTCTTTGTAAAAAGTTAGCTAGAATTTTTTTTTTGAAAGGTTCTTTAATTTTTTTAACTTATCTATTTTCTTTAATTTATTATTCTTTTAGGAATTCAGGGTATTGTAAAAAGAATATTTAGATTAAACTCATAATTTTAAATTGGACTTAGATACGCATTTGATGGCATTAATATTCAAATCTTAATTCGAATCTCAATTTAAATCTCAATTTTGGGATATTGTAGGGCAACAAGTAGTGTGTTTTGTCGAGGATTTTTACAGTCGTTTTGTTAGAAGCCTCAACCATACTTTTGTGGTTCTTACCCTGAAGGGTGATTATGCTGACACTTTTGATCTATTCTGGCCCATTAGTCTTTGTAATTTCTACTATAAGGTGGTTTTGAATTGCTTGCCAACATGATGCGTCCTATTCTCAATGAACTCATTAGTCCCTTAAAATTAGCATTCGTCCCAGGACAGTGGATTGCAAAGAGCTTGGTTCTTGTTCAAGACGTGCTCCAAACCATGAAAAAGAAAAGAAGAGACAATCCAGTTATGTGGGCATCAAAATGGACATGTACAAGGCGTATGATAGATTGGAATGAGATTTTTGGAGTGGGTTTTTAAGGCTTTCAAATTTAATGAGAATTTGTGGCGATTGATAATGTGTTGTGTTAGAATAGTGGCACTTAACATGCTTTTAATGGTAGCCCTTTGAAGGCTTTCTCTCCGAAGCATGGGATTCACCAAGGAGATCCAATATCTCCATACTTGTTCATTCTCTATATGACGTGTTATCTAAGATTGATTGCCAAGGCTCAAGGAGAAGGGGAGTTTTAGGGGATTCATTTGGGAAGAAATTCCCTGGCAATCTTTCACACTATTTTTGCTGATGACATTAGCTTGGAAAATGGGTTTAAATGAGATCTCTAATCACATGCAAGCATACATGCTTGCAAGTAATGGAGTGATGTGTAGAGTTATCAATCCCATGAAGATTGTGTCTAATTTGCATTAAGTACAGAAATTGATTGGCTCTAAGATTATTTGGATGATCGAATAAAGCAATGAATAAAAGAAACTAATGAAAATAACTAAGCAAATGGAATAAAGTAACGAAAACAGATAATCAAAATTACTAGAGTAACAATTTCACCGTAATTACTCTGCCTTAATTTTATTAGTAAGTGAGTCTCATAATTCATTAGTTAAGCCCAATTACCTCTCCCAAGCGTTAAATGGATTATATGCTCAAAAACCCGATTCTATTATCTCTATCTAGAACCAAGTAGTTAAGATTCATTAAGCTATAGTTCTTTTAATGATTAAAAAGGATTTATAAATCTCTTGATCTTATAATCATCGAGGTTATGTTTTCCACAATCTATACATGGAATTTCCTTCTCCCAAGCGCCAAAACCCATGTATTAAAATCATCTAATTTGTTGGCTAGATAAACTAGAAGTTTTAAGTGTTAGAAAACACAAATAAATCATAAAAACCCACTTAAAATAATCACACTTATAATCAGGCAAAATCAAGGCTCTAGAAAAACAACTATTCTATAACTAAAATTGAACAAGTTAACATCAAGGGTTCATCATTTACAAATCATAAAAATAAAAAGAAGAGAATAGGAATAAAAAAAATATCCAATTTGTAGTTGTCACGATTTCCAAATTCTTCTTCTTCTTCATCTTCTTCTTCTTTCCCTCTCCCCCTTTTTAATTTCCAAGCGCTTCTTTCTTTGCCACTGTTTCTCTCACTTTATTCCAACATTGATGGGGATGGCAAGTGCTTCTCCCTCGTCCGCTATTTCTCTCTCCGTTGTGGCTAGAAACTTCTTCACAGTAATGGTCTATCATGGCCTAGAATACCTAGATCGCCATATTCAACACAATAACGACCTATCTTTTCTATCATTGTTGTGTAATTTCCAGTCATGATTTTCTTCATACTTTTTTGCCAAGCTAGATTGCAAATAATGTAAGAGATTGACAAGGGGAGAAATAGAAAGAAGATGGAAAGTGGAAGGTCGGTAGAGGGAGAAAAGAGTGAGAGTTTTAGACTAAAGTGAGACAAAAGATAGAGTAAGAGTTTTCAAACTAAAGAGAGGAAAAAGAGATAGCAGAAAAACATGATAAAAAATGAAATAATGAAGAAGAAAATCCACATAGATAGGGGAAAATAGAATATGATAGTGTACAAAATTAAAATATGTTGTTTATTTCTATTGTTTCAATTTATATTATTTACCTCAAATAGTTTTAAAAGGCCTATGTTGTATCATTTCTCTTTGTTTTATATCATGTGTATGGTTAAAATTTAAGCCTCTAATTCTATTAAGAGAAATATATAACTAGCATTATTTGTCCCCTACGTACTAATAATTGAGTTTGATGCTTGGTATTCTTACATACTTGTTGACAAATGCATTGCATAATTTAATGACATTAATTGTATTATATAATGTTTTATAATCATTGGAGATGTGTTTGATTATATTAATCACGTATGTCATTTTCAGAATTACGTTTCATACAATTTTATTTAAATGTACAGCTAATTGACTTTGGATCTCCTAAAGATGTATCCACTTTAAAAAAAATAGAAAAGTGAATTCTAATAGTGTTTGATATATAATTATAATGGATGAGTTGAAATTAGGAATTCAATGATGGTTTTAAGGATATTTATGCTAAAAATGCCTTTTTATATGAAGTGAAGTTACATATGTGTTTGGAATAATGATTCAAGGAGACTTTATGATAAGTAAGGAATCTCGTATAATGTTATTAAGAATGATACAAGGTCTATTATAAGATGATGATATATGTTTTGGTCGTAAGTTTACCTTAAAACCCTAAAAAGTGACCTTTTCGGTATTCAAGTTTACAGAGTCAATTAAGGTTTCAACAAGTTGGGAATTGAGTAATGAATCATGTTATCCAATTTTTTGAGTGTATTTAAAAGAGATTTAGAAATTTTGGTTTAGTTTTGATGAAAAAACTATTAAAGTTTAGAAACTAGTATTTTCGGTGTACTGAAATTTCTGTATGAAAGAGTACACCTAAGTTAGGAAAGTCAAATAAGTTCCTATGACTTAGCTTTTATTTGGGGTTATATGTGAGTGTTTTATACATAAAATAGCTAGTGAATAAGCTTGAAAAGGAAGACATTAATCAGCTTACTATGAGAATACTTTAGTGTCAAGTAAAGGTGAGGTGTGTGCGTGGCACTTTAAAAGGAATTAAGCAAGTAGGTGAGCCCATTTGCTCTCAAGTCTGACCATCCTTAAAGTAAAACTCCATTTTTAACTAGGGTTGAAGAAGATAAGCCTATTTTTAAGTGTCTTGATCAAGGTTTGAGTGGTAATAAGAGAGAAACTGAAACAAGTTAAGATAAGCTTGATTTTATGGTTTTGAGCTTCAATCTTTCAAAATAGGGGATAAACTTACAATCTATTTTTTTTAATAATTCTAGTTTTATTTTAAGTGCTTAGAAAGACCATAAGCCTTGGTTTCATCCTTTCGAAGTGGAAAAAGTGAAATTAAAAGTGAAGAGTTCAAGTTGCTTCACTAAGGTGAGAATTGGTGAACTATATTTAGGTTTCTTTCTTTGGTTTTATAAATAGACTTTGAGACATGATATGAGCAAAATTTAAAGATTATTCAAAGTTAGGAATCATAGAAAAATGATCTAATAAAACGAGTTCAAAGTGAGGAATCATAGAAAAATGATCTAATAAAAAGGGATTTAGTTGCTAGAATAAAAAGTTTCAGAATTATGTAAATTTTAGAGAATTTGGAGTTGATTTACGGTCTCATGAATACCCTATACTTTTGTTTTTGTTTGTAGGTTGTTTTGATGAATTCTAAGCTTAAGGGAGTGTTAAAATTAAGGGAAATGCTGCCTAAATTCTTAGAAAAAGTTTTAAACCATTTACAAACTAAAAGTCCATTTTTGCCCTTAAAACTGACTAGTTTTGCTATGTTATCAATTTTCATATATTTTTTTTATACTTTAAAGGACTTTTGGAGATCAAGTTTGATATTTTATCCTCTATATTACATGAATTCATGAGTTTCACTAATATTGTTATTCTTAGTAATATTTTTATAAGCTAAGTTCTTTACTTTTATTAGGAAGTACATAGACGTGTTAAGGTCAAAAGTAGAATATTTAGTTTAGTCTTCAACACCTTTTCTTTTATTTAATATGGTTGCAACTATATGGTTATAAATGACATGTTTTTGGGGACTTAGTCTTTCTTTTGTTTAAGTTTGATTTTAAACTTGAAATGAGCTCTTTAATACTTAAGTAACTAGTATATGTTTAATGGGTTATAACGAAATATAAACACCTATTTTCAAAAGGATTTGACACCTCTAAAGAAGAAAACCCTGAAAATAATTTATATTACTCCATAATACGAGGTAAGTAAACTTTCACCTGCATCACCATAAATATTGTACATATTTGTATATATGGTTATAACCTTTTGAAGCATAAGTAACATGAGCATATTTTGATTTTGAGCATTATGCAAGCATGCATTGTATATTAAAGACATTGCACCCAAAATGTTAATTTAATAGTTGAAGCATGTAGGAAGTTTTTTGAGGTTTTATATAACGACCTACCTATGTGGCCATCACTTAACTTGAATATAATTGTAATTTCAACAAACTTTAACATAAAGTACTAAAAATTACAGAACAAAAATTTTCCTCGAATGGGTTCTTAATATGTAACTTTTAAAAGAATAAAAATCCTTTATCAAAACTTAATTCCATAAAGGAAATAATGACTATTTCCTAAAACTTACTTTCAGAACCTGACATAAAAACATTAATTTCTTCAAAGTGGTAACAACGTAATTGTAATCATAATTTTTAAAACTTAATCCTTTGCATACTTGACAACATCAATTTTCTTAAAACATAATCATAATAATTTTCTTGAAACATTTCCTTTGAACATAAGAATAATTATTTTAAAAACCACTTTCTTTAAAACATTTCTTTATGTAAATAAAAATTTTTCAAAAGAATTTTAAATCAAATGATAGAATAAAATTATACTAAATGCTTTTTAAGACTTCCTTAAAACCATCATAATAATTTCTCAAAGCATAACCGTCTAAACTTTTATATTAATAAATTCATAAAACATATTCATAAAGTTTTTTCTTTTAAAACGTTTTTCGTAAACGTTTTTCATTAAACATTTCTAATACGTTTTTCATAAAATGTCCTTCATAAACCTTTCCTTGAAAACATAAAAATGTTTTTCATAAACAGTTAACGTAAAACAAAAACATGCATAAATTTGTAAATTAATAATGCGAAAAATATTACATTGCGTGGGTGGTGTCCATACCCATCTCCACAATTCGTCAGCCGCTCACCACTGTCCATCAATGTCGCTGACAGGTTTTCTTACCTACAGCATGAATATACTTAAATAAGCTTTCGCCCAACAAGTAGGAAATCAGTCTCACAAAACATAATTTTAAAAAAAAATTTAAATAAAAATAATATGCATTAACATTTTATGTGTCTTATCAACTTGTTTTATGCTTAATCATTTAAACCATAACCTATCTTGTTACTTAACTTTTCTTATCTTAAAAACTTTAGTGTTCGTTCCAGCTTCACTAATCATGAGATCTTTAACATGATGCTTCCCTTGTGGAAGACTTGAGGCCATCGAACACCGAGGTCTTACTTTAACATTATTGTGTACCTCACATCTAGGAGGTCACAACTTTAACTTTACTTTTAGTACCTCACAACAAGGAGGCTGATACGACATTTCCTTTGTATCTTTGTTAAGCATATTAAATGCTATCATATTATATGTAAACTCAATTGCAAATCATAACTTGTACTCTAAAACTTATTGCATAACAAATGCAACTTAAAACTTCTAACTTAAACCATAAAACTTTATGCATTAATAAAATGCAAACATACTTTAAACACAATTATTGCAAATATATTGCAAATTCGTACTGCGTTCATCACTTTATATGATCATTCCAACACATGACATGGCACATCATAACATAATATTTCAAATTATCATAACATAACAGCAGATCATAACATAAACAGTGTAACAATTCACCGTTCATGCATTTTCATAACTTTTTATGAACACATTTGAAACATTTTATTTTAAAACTATTTATACTGTAGGCGAGATTTCTACTTACCTAGACTCCGAGTTAAGCGGGTCTAGTTGTACCTCGCTATATCTACAGTATACAAAGCATCCTCTGCAGTGCTCTTTGAGCGACCATGAATAGCTAGGAATGCTTCTTGGAGATCATACATTGCTAGACACGTCATTTTGAACTTCATTGCTGCAGTTTGAGTCGCCTCAATCTACGTGCAGTTGGTACTATATGATTTTCATCAGAGTGGAATTAGCTCAAACAGAGGTCACCATCACATTCAGAGCATCGAAATGAGTCAGGAGGTAGTCTCGGATAGTCGATCGGAGGTCCGGATCACAAAATCCCAAAGTCACCATTGACCGGCCATTGACTGACTTTGATCAACGTTGACCGGTGTCAATCGGGCTCCGTTGGTAGCCAAGCTCGAGCCTACCCCCCCTTAAATTGACCATTCTGAGTCTAACAACAGTGTCAATTTTACCTAATTCCACTCTAACATAGCAGGTCAGGCTCTACAATCTTGGCCAAAAATAGTGGCTTGGGCGGCGGTGCTTCGATGATTGTAGCCTGAAATTGGTTGAGGGGTTTTACTACCCATCCTCCTTTGAGTGTTTCCCCCATGGTTGGGCTCCTCAACATCGCATGGAACGATGGTTCTGAGATCACCACAATGGTGCACGACGTGGTAGATGGGCTGAGCAATCCAGCGACTGTTGAGGTGCAATCATGAGTGGGTTTTGTTCCTCTCTTCATGGTGGTCACATAGGAACAAGAATCACATCGATCGGACCTCGGACGACAAAGATATTTTTTTGGAAAGTTTTGGACTTCACTACCACTTTGGGCGGCGCGTGTGGCTTCCTCTGGCAGCGTTGTGGGCGGCACGACACACCGTTGGACTCAGCTCATTGAGAGCTTTCTGTTGGTGCAGGAGTTGTCAAAAACTGATGTTGGAATCTTAACCGAAATTTTAGAGGAGAGAGAGAAAATGTAGAGAGAGAAAGTAGAGAGAGAAAATAGATTTTTTTTTTTGGATTTTCTTTTGTTTTTTGCACTTTTATAAACAATTTTGTGGTCTACATAATCTAATTCAGTATCACGTTGGATTGATTAAATTTGATCCGTAACCATAACTATACACTTATTGAACAGATATTATGTAGGAATTTTCACATAATCATAGTAAGTTAGGAAATTCTACTTTAATCACATAATCTCAATTTAAATCTTTTAAATTGAGATTTTTATAATTGCCACTACTATGGCTCATATATGAAATTAATAAATCATAAACTTTTAGTTTAGCACATTAAAAATAACTTTTTTAATGCACTATCATAACATTTCAAGTACTTAACTAAGTAATTTTGAAAAAAATCCCTAATTAATCTCTTTTTTTTTATTTTTTAGATTTTTCCTAGTTGTTACATTTTATGAGCTACTTGTAACCGGATGATATATTTAATTGAGTTAGTCTTAATGGAGGCTGCTCTACTATATTGTCTTGATAGAAGCTTACAGTTTTGATATATTGTCTTGATGGAGACTTAAGGGCCTTATTATTATCTCAATGAAGACTATCTCGATTGGGACTTGCGGTGTAGGAAGCCACACAACGACATTAATGGCCTAAAGGAATTGACAGAAGGAAACCTACCTATTATAGGAAGCCCTAAAGAAATATCGTGTGTAAGTTATGTTTTATACAAAATGGGTACAATGTAAGTTTCTAAAGAAAAGAAAAGCATGACTTATGTAGGATCATTCATGGCATAGTCATTCATGTTACACATTAATTCTATTTACTGGGCATAAGCTTACTTAATTATGATAGTTGGCCAGCACTCTCCTCTGAACCTATGGACTTGTGTAATGGACAAAGTTGACCTGTTTTGGGACTTTTCACTACTTCTTCCTTTTGAATGCCTTTAGATGTTGTAATTATGACATGATTGATTTCATTTTGAGATATGTATTATATTGTGAATATAACATCAACCAATTTAAGTTTGTAAAGTAAAATTATACTCTAGTTATATAAAGAACTTCAAAGGTTCAAATTTGCTTATATGTTTATATTAATCTTATGTGTTTAATATTACAATTGTAAATAATTAAGAGTAATAATACTTAATATCAGTATGTTATGTATTTTAAACTTATATTAGGTGGGTGTTACATTTGCGGTATTAGAGCAAAATCCTTTCTGTAGACTATCCATATACAAAAGCCATAGAGTGAGGATGCACAGGTAAATAGTAAGTTTAAGTCTCTAAAATACATTATTATGTGATGTGCTTTATGTGCCTAATCATGTTATATTAGCCACTATGATAATTATATGTGAGGAAAAATGAATTGTATTCGAGGAAAATATGGTTCGAATTAGACGTCGGGTTGGTACTACTACAAAAGTTAACACTTCTAGAGAGAAAAATGGTAGAGATATCCATTTTGATTGACTTATTGATTTGATGGAGAGATTTTTAGAATAGCAAGTCAAACAACAAGCTGAGAAGGCCCCTCCACCTTTACCTCTGCCTCTACCTCCACCACTGTTGCCGCCACCACCACCACTAGTTATAAAGGAAGTGATAAATGTTGTTAGTGAGCGATTCTTGGAGTATAAACCACCAGTATTTAAGGGTGGTATGGACCCTAAAATTGTTGAGAATTAGAGACATACAGTGGAGTAGTTATATGACTGTGCTAGAGTTACAAATGCTGATTAGGTGTATTGTGCTATCGTTTGCTGAGGGAGGATACTAGTTATTGGTGGGATAATATGGCAGCAATGTACAACATTACAACTATGACTTAGGAGCAGTTTAGGCAATTATTTAAGGATAAGTTTATGACTTCTGGCACTAGGTATGACATAAGAAAGGAATTTGCTAATTTGAAATAGGGTACTTCAATAGTTATAGAGTATCTTAGGAAGTTTGATGAGTTGTCCTATGATGTACCTCATCTTGCTAACAATGAGAATCTAAAAATTGAGTATTTCATGAATGGATTGAATCCGATGATTTATAAAGACCTTGAAGTAGCTGATTTGAAGGGAGCAACTTTTTCTAAAGTGGTTAGTAAGGCATTAAACGTGGATAGTATAGAAAAGAAATTAAAATATGTCTGGATGGAGAAACAAGAGAGATTTCAGGGTAATCAAAGTAGAAATTTTTAGTATAGCTCTCTTTGTTCGATCCAGACATATTGTAATTTCTTTTCTATACTATCCACTTTTTACGCCTTACTGACCATTTTAGAAAAGGTTGCTCCCTCCAAATCAGCTACTTCAAGGTCTTTATAAGTCATCGGATTCAATCCATTCATGAAATGCTCAATCTTTAACAACAACCATGGGCATGAGGTGGTCAAAAAAGGCATGGTAATTGGAATCAAAGGCAACAAGAGCAAGGAAAGAAACAAGAGGGTCCTAATCAGAAACGACAAATTACGCCAACCCAAAGAACAACATGTCCTAAGTGTGGTAGATCTTATCTTATAGACTGGAGGCAGGGAGCTTATTTTGCATGTGGTAAACAAGGACATTTTGCTAGAGACTATCCTTTGTCTACAAGTGATCAACAAAAGAAGTTTCCTACTAAGGTCTATGCAATGACACAAGCTGAAGTAATAGCTTGCCTAACAATTGTTACATGTGAGATACTGATTCATGGAATTATTGCATGTGCATGGATAGATTGATGAGCCACTCACTCATTTGTATTAGTGGGGTATGTGAGAAAACTAGGTAAACTAGTGGACCAACTCAGAATTCTATATTATATAACCTTACCATTTGGAGATATTTGTAGTCAAATGAGATGTTGCATGCATGCCCATGATAATTGATGGAAGAGAATTGCTTGTGCACTTGATGATATTGAATATGTTGGATTATGAAGTTATTCTTAGTATAGATTAGTTGACAAAATATAATGCGTTTATTGACTGCAGGAAGAAAGTGGCGATATTTAGACCTGTAAAGAAGAGAGAATTTTCTTTTGTGGGTAAGACTAGTGGGTTGAGGACTTATATTATATCAGCTTTGAAGGCTTTTAGTGGATGTACTAGATACTTGCCTAATGTGGTCGATACTTAAGTAGAACAGAAATTAAGAGTTGAAGATGTTCTAATGGTGAGTGAATTCTTAAAAGTTTTTCTTGATGATTTATCTAGATTGCCTCCAAAAAGAGAACTTGAGTTTGAAATGGAATTGATGCCTAGTACAACTTCTATTTCAAAGATACCTTGTAGGTCGACCGTTATGTCATGGAATTGGAAAACCAGTTCTGCTCTGCTCTGAGCACCTGAGCTTGAACTGAGCTTAAACTATTCTAAATAATTTTTAAAGCCAAAAATGTGCATACCAAGTGTTTGATGAAATGCTTTGGTCCATGGCATGTAAATGGACAATATGGCATGGTTGTTGATGGAAAGAAGAAAGTAATAGTTTTTGTGAAATTTGAAAAGGGGACTAAATTGCAAAGAAAAAGGGTATTCTCGATAGAATTAAAAATTAGCCAAAAAATTCCCCCTAAACGATGGAATTTCAGGAAAGTTACAACACAAAAGTTGTAGAACTCATCGAAACTGTTAAGACAATGCGGACAATTTTCCAAAATTCTACCCGGTTTAGAAGTTATGAATTTTACAAAATTTTGAGCAAAAAATTTCATAAAATGAAGATGTTATGAAATGTTTGAAATTTGACCATAGTGCTTTTGTAAGTTTTATTCATTGTGAAAAACTGAACGTTTTGGTATAAAGTGATCGTTTTTGGTTCCGAGGGCAAAAATGTAAATATCTTTATGTTTCGGGCTAAAATTGTGAAATTGTGTGAAAACTGGGTTTTCACTAGGGAAAGTTGATTTCCTACATTGTTGTAGGCAGTAAATAATTATAGATGCTAAATTTTAAAGAATTTAAAGTTAAGGCAAGGAAAGAATAAAAGAAAAGGAGATTAAGGGTCAACTTATGAAAAATGGCCAAAACAGACTCGAAAATGCCCGATATTAGAAAACGCTCCTTCACGGGAATTTTTTCATAACATGTAAGAAATGGAACGTTAAAGTTAAGCAATGGATTTTATAGAGTTACGAAGTTGACAAAAAACCCGTTAAGGGTAAAATCGTCATCATTAAAGAAACGGCTAGAACGGAGTCAAACATTTCGATTTAGCATAACGTTCTTAGACAGAAAATGTTTCGTAAGGTGTTAAGTAATGAAACCGCTAGTGAGATGGGAAGTTATAAAAAGGGAATGCATGTTTAATGCTTACGTTTTATTATCAATCGAGTGGATTGATAAAAAGAAAGTTAATTGATGAGTTGGCTGTCATTTGATCAGGGCACAGAAGCCGACCAATGGAAAGAAAAGAAGAACGAGATAGGGACATAATAGAGAATGTTAGAGCTATAGACAGGTAAGTTTCAGACCTCACCTACAGCATAAAGTAAATAGCTTTCAAATGCTTATACATATGTTTGCAAATGTGTTCCCAATTGTTATGCAAATTGTTTTTAAAGTATGTTTGCATTTATTATGCAAAAATTTTAAAGGTTCAATGTAAGATTTGCAATGAATTTGCAAAGTATTATGTTTAAAGTCTATTTGCATATTGATATGCATAATGTTTTTAAAAGTACAAGTTATGACTTTTAAGGTATTTAAGTATGTTTTGCATTTCGTTAATGCATAATGTTTTACAGTTTAAGTTATAAGTTTTATGATGCATTTGTTATGTAACAAGTTGCTTTTGTTTTGCAATAAGTTTCAAAATAAAAGTTATGGTTTGCAAATGTGTCTGCATTATAAGTTGCATTTGCTCTGCAATAAGTTGCATTGTTGTGCAATAGATTTTATAGTATAAGTTATGAATTGTAAGTGTGCTTGCATATGATGTGATTGCATTTGATATGCTCACTAAAGTGAATAAGAAGGTAACGTAAAGATAAAAAGAAAGTTTCGTATCAGCCTCCTAGTTGTGAGGTAATGAAAGTAAAGTCAAAGTTTGACCTCCTAGATATGAGGTACATGACCTCGAAGTTCGATGGTCTCAAGTCTTTCGCTAGGGAAGCGTCATGTTTATGATCTCATGATTAATGAGTTGGTATGAACACTAAGGTAAGATAAAGAAAGTGAAAGCAAGATAAGGAATGATAAGGAATGAAAATAGAAAGTTAAAGTAAGAAAATAATGTACATAAGATGCTCATAATTGAAGTTCATAATTGAGCATAATTGGAATCATGCATTATGAATTTACATGTATTCCTTATTATAAAGTATTAACACATGATTTGCTTGTATTCCTCATTATAAAGTATTTACAATAAGTGCTTATGCAAAAACATTTTGAGAAATGTTTTATGTTAAATGTTTATGAAAAACATTTCTATGTTATGAAAAGCATTCTGAAGATTGTTTTATGTTAAATATTTTACGAAAAACGTTTATGAAAAAAGTTACAAAAATGCTTTATGAAAACATTTATGAAATATTTTATGAAAAATGTCTATGAAAAACATTTATGAAAAATGTTTCAAGAGAAAGGTTTTTATGAGAAAAGATTTAAAGTATGTTTTAAGTGCTTTCTGAGATTATGTTTGAACTTACTAAGTGTAAGCTCATAAAAAGTTTCTTGATGCCGTAGGTAGCCTTACGGGTGACCAGTAGGAACCGTTAGCAGAGCTGGGTGCTGTAGAAGACAGATGCGAAGATGTGGGTATGGATACCACTACAGTTTGCTTTCGCGATGCAAAGAAAAGGTTTTACACTATTTAATATAGTGTTTTCAAAGTTTTTAAGAAAATCAGAGTTTTAAGAAATGTTTTCAAAAGTTTTAAGATACATTGTACTAAATGTTTTATAAAGTTATTAAGTGATGCTTTAAGCTATGATTTAATAAATGTTTCTTAGTAAGTTTTAAGTAACGATTTAAAATGGTTTTAATGGCAAATGTTAAGCAAGGTCTCAACTTGAATGGCGAAAAAGATAGCAATAGTTTAAGCATGTTTTAAAGAATGTTTAAAGAAAAAAAAATTTAATTCAATATTTTCTTACTAAGTAAGTAAGATTATTATTCAAGTAATGATGTTTTAAGTAAGTAAAGTGACTGCCCGAAAAGGCGGGACGTCACAGCCTGGATGATAAAGGATCTCATAGTCATAGTCACAGCCTAGATGATAAAGTATCTCATAGTCATAGTCTTTTACTAACTCCAGCTATCTTTGCTGCCTCATATTTAAGTCTTTCTGTGTGAAGAAGTACTTCAAGCTTTGGTGATCGATGTAAATCTTGCAATTGACTCCGTACAAATAGTGCCTCCATATCTTAAGTACAAAAACCACAGTAGCCAATTCCAAATCATGAGCAGGGTATTTCTTCTCATAATCTTTTAACTGTCTTGAGGTGTAGGCTATTACTTTCTCATGTTGCATTAACACCGCACCAAGACCTATTTTTGAAGCGTCACTATAGATCACAAACCCTTCATTGCCTTCTAGAATTGTCAAAATAGGTGTGCTCGTTAGTCTTCTTTTTAACTCTTGGAAACTTTGCTCACATTCATTACTCCATTCACACTTCTTTCCCTTTCGAGTAAGTGCTATTAGGGGCATAGCTAACTTAGAAAAACCTTCCATGAACTTCCTGTAATATCTTCCAAGCCCCAAGAAACTTCTTGTCTCACTAACATTCTTTGGTCAACTCCAATTGTTAACAGTTTCCACCTTTGCAAGATCAACCATCATACCATCTTTAGAGATCATATGGCCCAAGAATGTCACACTATCTAGTCAAAATTCACACTTCGAGAATTTGACATAAAGCTGATGATTCTTCAATGTTTGCAGCACAATCCTTAAATGCTCACTATGCTTCTCTTGAGACTTTGAGTAAATAAGGATGTCATTGATAAATGCAATCACAAATTTATCGAGGAAATCCCTAAACACTTGGTTCATTAGATCCATAAATACTGTAGGAGCATTCATCAATCCAAAAGGCAAAACTACAAACTCATAGTGACTGTACCTTGTTCGAAAAGCAGACTTAGGAATATCTCCTTCCTTTATTCTCAATTGGTGATAACCTGACCTCAAGTTGATCTTGGTGAAAATTGTCGCACTTTTTCAGTTGATCAAACAATCATCAATCCTTGGCAACAGGTACTTGTTCCTTATAGTCACCTTGTTTAGCTCACGATAGTCTATGCAAAGCCTCATCGACCCATCCTTCTTCGTTACAATAAATAATGGTGCTCCCCACGATGAATAGCTTGGTCGAATAAATCCTTTCTCAAGAAGCTCTTTCAACTGTTTATGTAATTCTTTCAACTCTACAGGTGCCATTCGATATGGAGTTTTTGAGATAGGCCCCGTACTAGGCACAAGTTCAATCCCAAATTCAATCTCCCTGTCAGGTGGTAACCTTGGCAAATCATCAGGAAACACCTCTTTGAATTCACTAACAACTGGCACATCATCAATCTTTAGCTTTTATTCATTCTTGTTGTCAACTATGCTAGCTAGAAAGCCCATACATCCAATGGCTAACATTTTCTAAGCCTTTGCTGTAGACAGAAAGATCTTTGTCTTCTTTCTCGGTTCGCCAACAAACTTAAACCATTCTTCACCTTCAGGTCTAAACTCAACTCACCGCTTTCAGTAGTCAATAGATGCATTATACTTGTCTAAGAAATCCATCCCTAGGATCACATCATAGTCATATATGTTGAGTACTACCAGATCACTATAAAGTTCTCTATCAACAATATTCATCGACACAACACGTAGCCAATGAGTAGACATCATGACTTCTCCAGATTGTAGTGACGTCGTGAATCTCTGTCTCAACTCATCCTAGGGTCTATCTATATGCTTATCCTTTCCTCATGTAGCCCTATTGTCTATTAGTCATCAAATCAAGTATAATATCACTTATTATCTAAGTTATAGGAAGAACAACTTACTTGGAAGATGCCGGTGTGAATGTATGGCGATGGCATGATGGAATTCAGAAATCGCTCTAATTCCATATCTGTAATGCCCCCTTATGGAACGCCATAGTCATCATCTCATAACATCTATTATTTATGATAAAATAGAATTTTTATAGAATTTAAATATCAAAGTAATATGAAATAGCTTAAATTTTTTTTAAATAGGACTTATTAATCAAATCAAATAAATTCATCTAAAAAAAATGAAAATATAGTTGCAATATTATCAAAAACATTAAACTTAGTAAAATATCTTAAAACTTGCGAAATCTCATAAAATAATTGAAAAAAAACTAAAATCTACGGAATTATAAACAATTTAATAAAAGTTAAATCATCATTAACACAGAATGCGTCACTCCGATATTCTGTTTTTGCCACCACGCACACACCCGCATCGAGCTCCTCCATCCTCATACCTACCTCTTGTTCCTAGCTGCAATATGAGAAACATCTAGTAAGCATAATGCTTAGTAAGTACACCTTAACACTCACAAAACATTTTCATCAAATAACAATGTTTTAATAAAATAAACTCATCATTAAATAAATATATTTCCTTTTTAAAATAATATATATAGTAATACTTCAAAATATCATATAGTAGGGCCCTAGCATTGTAGCATTATTGTCATAGCATGCTAGCCATGGAAAGAGTGAGGTAGCGACCCCTAAACCAACCGTGACAAAGATGAAGCGACCGCTCGCCGATCGGTTTACTCACCGGACCTCATCATCAACATCAATCTATCAAATATACAATGCCTTTTTAAAACATCAAAATAATATAGATAATACATATATATAGGTTTTCATAAAAAGTTTTCCGTGAAATAGAATAATAAGGTAAAAATAACATCATCTTTCATCATTTTTCATCAATTTCCTCATTATAAAAAAACCCTCATCTTAAAGCATGTTCATAACATATCATCAACATCAATCTTTTTAACTTTGAGCAATCATATTGTAGGTGAGAGATGTACTTACCTGATCTCTAGACTTACTCAATCTTTTATGCTAGGTGACACGATAACTCGGGTCTTCAGTGTGCTCGCTTCTTTGAAGAGTTCATGCCAAACATTTATATTGACCATAGGTCACTAATAATACTATTAACAACATATAAACATCTCATACTATCATTAAACATCACCTCATCAAATAATAACATCAAGAAGCATAAAAACACAATTTTTAAACCTAGGGCATGATTCCCAAAAGTAGATAGAAAGACCTTTATTCACTTAGAAATTCATAATAATTTCATCTTAACTCCAAATCAACTAAATCTAGTAACATTAAAAACTAACTGAAAAACAAAGAATTTGATATATTACACGCATATTTTGACCATAATTTACATGAAGAAAAAGCCCTTGAAAATCAGTCAAAATTTCAGGTCTGTGTAAACTATATAGCTTTCAGGGGCAATTTCAAAAAAAGAAAATTTCGATTCAAGCGATTCAAAAGGCAAACGAAAGCTTAGGATGTCTAGTATTTGGAAAAAATATAAGAAAAATACAAATAGAGAAATACAAAATAAAAAATTATTGAAACACGACGGCTGTCGGGTTTTTATATGAAAAGTAGGCATAAGGCATCAAAAAATTTCAATACCAATCTATAACCTAATAAAACCTCAATTAAAATTGTAAACACATAATTAACATGATGCTATTTGATAATAAAATACACTCATAAAGATCTATATAACAAAAATATAAAAATCTATGATATCTCCAATCTAGGTTTTAATGAGAGGTTAGTCAAAACAATCAAATCATCAACTCTTTTCAATCACCAATTGACATGATATACATATGATGAAAGAATCTATATGATGATAAAAATAATTCTAATATTAACATAATAAACCAAAACATCAAACAAACATGCTAAATAATTGATACACTTACCAAGATGAATGAAATTGGGGAGACTAGAAATCTTGATAAAGCTAAGGAAAACCAAGCATAAAGCCAATCAATGAGGAAGGAATGAAGTGTGAGTCTAAGGTTACTAATAGGAGGTCTTTATAAAGTTTTTATGTGGAGGCTAAAACCCTAATCCTACTCTAACTCAATTTTTATTTCTTTTTTTTTTTTTTGCCTTCCACGTGTTTATCTCTTTTTTTTTTTTTTCTTCGACAAAGCTGCAGCAAGGCCCAACTTTTGGCCCAAGGCCTTGATAAATCTTTTGTCTATATACATTCATAAAGATATGTACGTGTAATTGTATATCTAATATATAACATATAAAACTTAACTTATATTAATAATTCATGTATAATTATTTAATTTATAATACGTATAGTGGTAAATATATTTTAAATTATATATATTCATATATATATGATAAAAATAAATAAATCATATACTACACACAACCAAAGTTCATATTAATTTATTCTACTTAATTGGCATGAACTTTTCTCTAGCACCTTGAACCCCTCGTCGCTGTCACCTGTAAAATCACTAAATAGTATGTTAGTAAAAAAAAATATCATTGTCATCAATTTTAGCATTAGACTCTCTATTTACCATTAACAGAAAACTTGGGTGTTACAGAAAACGTCTTTTTCTATTAGAGGAATTTTGTCTATTCTCTTCATCTGGGCAAACAAAGATTTCTATATATTTATTTAGCGTTAAATTAATATAATTTATAGCATGTTTTATAAAAGTTTTGAGAGAATTTCATTATACAAGTTCTACATCATAACCACATTTCCATTATTTTTGTTAAAATGGTTTACGTAAACCAACAATAAAAGCCTCAAACTGATCAAGTGAACAACATAAAAACCAAAAACCAATAATTGCTGTTAAGGTGTTGGGTCATTGAACGTATTGCCGAGAGGGCCCTTGTTCGAGGAGAAGCCCAGCTTAGATTTGCCTCCAGTGAAGGAGTGTATCCCCTAGGAGTTGAACCCGTTTCCTCTTGAATAAGAGGGTCTTAGGGTGTCCCCTAGATGCCAATCCAACTGATAGCTGGATTGGTACCTAGGGGATACACTAAGACCCTCTTATTCAAGAGGAAACGGGTTCAACTTCTGGGGGGTCGCACTCCTTTATTGGGGGCAAATTCGAGCTGGGTCTCTCTTCAAGCAGGGGCTTTTTCGGCAATACATTCGAGGTGCCCACCAAGCTCCGACCAGGAAACCCAACACCTCAACATTAAACGCGCGTTTTGGATGGGAGACTCGACTCAACCGAGAGGGTTCTTGCTCGGGGAGAGTCCTCAGGTCAATAAGTGGCTCCCTCCTAACGAATTGTTCAAGAAGGCCCCTACTCGAAAGAGAGGCCCAGCTCATATTTGCCTCCAGTGAAGGAGCACTTTCCCCATGAGTTGAACCTGTTTCCTCTTGAATAAAAGAGTCTTAGAGTGTCCCCCAGGTGTTGGGTTCCTCGGCCGGAGCTTGACGGGCACCTCGAAAGTATTGTAGAGAAGGCCTCTGCTCGGGGAGAGGCCCAACTTGGATTTCCCTCCAGTGAAGGAGCACGTCCCCCATGAGTTGAACCTGTTTTCTCTTGAATAAGAGGATCTTAGGGTGTGCCCCAAGTACCAATCCAACTTATAGCTGGATTGGTACCTAGGGGACACCCTAAGACCCTCTTATTCAAGAGGAAACAGGTTCAACTCCTGGGAGACGTACTCCTTCATTGGGGAGAAATCCGAGATGGGCCTCTCCTAGAGCAGGGGCCCTCTCGGCAATACGTTTGAGGTGCCCACTAAGCTCCGGCTGGGGAACCCAACACCTCAACATTAGCAATGCCACAAACCTAGAAAGAGGACAGTAAATTGAAAGAACCACAAATGATGTAGGAAAAAAATTTGATATACAAATTAGATTGCCATGTACAACATTAATTCAAGTGCAAACTCACAACTGGAGTTCGGTCTCTCAAGAAACTTAATGGTTTCTACAAATTCTAAAGATGATGATCTTTGATGCCAAGTTCTGATTGTGCCACTGCAGAAATTATTTTGATCAAGCTTTGATGAGATAAGCTGAGAGAACAAAACAGGAACAAAGCTTGTCACTATGGTAGCCACAATTGCAGTTGAAGAAGAGCCTCTGACAAACCATAACCGGGTAGCTAATACTATATTGCAAAAAAAGCGGAAAGAAAAATCTAAAGAATAAACTGAATGAGTTATAAGATCTCCATTAATTAATTCTGTAACGTACAATGGATTCTATACCACTCACTATTCTATATATGCAAGTAAATGAACTTCAAACTATACAATTAATTCAGTCTGTCACAACAATATAGTATGAACTTATAATTACATTCCTAACAAATCCATTAGATAACAACAAACCAGTCTAAAGATTATCTATTTCCCAACACTTATAAACGATGTAACTTGTAAAATGGTGTGTTGTCGCAATAGTACTATTCAACATCTTTCACAATTCTTTTATTCGGGTTTGTACCCATCCTAATAGCTACATTTTGTTTTATATCATTAGTGTAGTGTAACTATTAGGATGTCTTAATTTTTTTTTAATATAGGTTTAAAGTTTGATATTATGGTACCCCTTTAAGGTCCATGTCTCGTCAATATATCGCGGGGTGTGGGATTTGTGATACAGTGTGAGTGAAACTAAGCCTATACTCTAGTGTATTTGAGTCATTTTTGTTTTATTTGGTGGGCTCCCAAGTTTTAGCAGTAGATAAAAAAGAAGAACGAAATGATACTAATAGTTCTCTTTTTTTTTTGTCATTAGAATATAAAAGGAAAACAACACTAACAGTTTTTTCTAGAATCAAGCATGGCAATTAATTATTTTCTTATATACTTTTATAAATTAAAATACACAACCTGCAAATTGTTATAAAACTAAAATTGAACATAATATTCATAACATTTTAAAAATGTCCTTGGTTACATAGTAATTGTTTTAATAGTTTCATATTTTATGCTATATAATTATGCAGCAATTATTTTAACACTATTATTTTGAGACATATGTAGAATATTTATAGACTAAAGTCATATTTTAATTTAATAAAGATAATTAGGTTATTTATCTAATTAATCCTTTGTCTTTTCCTCTCGAAGAGGGGAAGAGTTTGAAGCCTACAGTTGTCGGGTCCACATATGAGAAGTTATTTCCAAAGCCCCTTCTGGCATTTTGATATATGATCATTCGCCTTTATATATATATATATATATATATATATATAATATGAGTTTCTTGAAGCAGAAAAAAAGTATAACCTATTTTACCCAAAATTGACTCTTTTTTTTTTTTTTTTGATATTCCAAATTCCTACAATTAGAGGAGGAATTACATGTGTTTATAGAAGTCAAAGCTCAAAGAACTCTTCAAAGATAAGCCTCGAGGATTAGTTTATAAGCCTATTTCTCCTTGTTCAGAATATGGCTACACTTCCTTGTCAAGTTTGAACCTTCCCTTTCGATTGAGACTTTTTTTTTTTTTGAGGGGATCGATTGAGATCTATTTTGGATCCAACTATCTTAACATACACAAGTTCTATATATATATATATATATATATATATATATATAAACATAATATGTCACCTCAGTATTCTAATTGTAGTACATGAATAGTAACATTAACATTAGACTGCCTCCAAAAAAAAAAAAAATGAATGGACAGAAAAATCAGCTTTATAATTATTATTATTTTTTTAGAACTGAAAGAAAGATCAGTTGCGATCGTAGGTTTGTTAAATTAATGTGATGTTGACTTGATAAAAAGATGGTTCGGCTTAGTTTCTTATTTGCTAGGGTGTAGGCTTAGTTTTCGAGGCCCCATTTTTAATTATTTTAATCTCTATTATTTCATCTTGCAGTCATTCTCTTTTATATATGGTTCAAACACTTCTCAAATCTTTCTCTAATAGGTTAGGAAAAAAATATATTTGTTTGATTATTTTTTTTCCCAATGATTCTTTTTACTTTTGTTTAGAAGTTTTAAGCATCGGAATAAACCGTGCAAGATTGTCCAAGATACGTGCCATAAGCCACTTGTTATTTTTGCTAACATGTCTCACTTGTTTTCTATCACCGATATATTCTACTACGTTGTACAGATTGTTATAAATATCTTTCGCTAATATTCTTGTGTCTAACGTTAATATTCTTGAATATTAGAATGATACCAAAGACATGTGAATTATTTGGAGTTATTAGGATAATTGACATGTAAATTTTGTCTATATCGTAAACAAGTCGGTTCACGTTTAAAAGTGTTACCAATTCGTGTCGCTTAACTAATAGACGTAAACATGAACATTTTGCTTCTCCATCCAAGCAACATAAAGACATTGTTTTAAAGTGGGGCCATGTGTAATCTTAGATAGAGAGTATCATTTTTTCTAGGGAAAGAGAATGTTACGTTTAAACAAGCAAATATTATCGTTAAAATTCCTTGTCAAAAGAAAAGTCTCGTTTTCCCATAATTTCTTAATTATTAAAAGGAATTAAAGTTCCTGTTGATTACTATGGATCTTTTTTCTTCTCCCCTCCTAAGGTCGTTGCATGTGTATATATAAGTCACTTCTATAAAGAAACAAATACAGAGAAAAAGGTTACATATTCTTACCAATTAGCGTAGTAACAGGCAATCTAACTGTGCTTTACACCAGACACAAAAAGACAAAGAACACAAAAAAACACAAAAACAAAAACAACAGAAATCATACCTATATATAACTAAACAAATTTCACATTGCTATGTACGTAGTAGTATCTTTCATCAAATTCAAAATGTTAAAAGAGATTGTAATTGTGTCTCTCAAATGTTTGAGATCAAAGATCATACAAGTTTGTAAAAATATACATTTTGAATGTGTAAAAATTGCTGATTTAAAGATTATGTGACTTGAGTTGTTTTGAACTGGTACACTTGTTTGATGTATGTTTTCATATAAACATGAACACCAGCGTCCAATGTGGTAAAATATTATGGTGCCCCAACACTAGCCCGCAAAATTGTTGATTTAAAGATTGTCTGCCTTGAATTGTTTCGAACCAGTGCATTTATTGGTTGTAAGTTTTTATACATACTTGAACACCTATTAGCAATAGTTATATCCTTTATAATATATAGTTAATGTTGATATGAAGAGATGCCTTTGCAAATGAAGAAGTACCTTCACATGAGTAGTGCATGCATTGCAACAATTGTATCAGCTAATGAAATGGTACCTATGTCTTTTAGTCTCAAAAAAAATTACAGGATTCATTATTTGTTTTGGAAAATATTCTTATTGCTAGATATTGTGTTCAAAGATTTATGGAGCCGTTTGGTATTGTTTTTAAAATAGGTGAAACATTTTTATTTTGAAAAATGAAAATTTGTTGAGAATTGTGCTGAGAGTGTTTTTAAAATTTTTGCCTCGAACAACATGCGAAAACATTTCCAAAAATTCTAAAAATGAAACCAAATGGGGTCAATTCTTAGGGGTAATTTTCCATAAAAAACTTGTCAACGAACTTTTGAGAAGTGATGGCAATTAAAATCTTTAAGGAAAGTTATATTCCTATACACCTCAAACCCATTTTCATTTCTAGAAATTCAAGCCTCCATTTTTTTCTCTATATACTCAAATACACCAACATAAAATTGGTGTGGATCAGCTACATAATTGCAGTACAAACAAAGATGGAGCCAGAAAAACTTGTCACAACCTGAAACCAAGGCTAGTGACAAATCTAATAAGTTTCATGCCAACAGGATTCTTGTGAAAACTAGATAAATTTCTCATTAAAATTTGCAATTTCCCCTTTTCGATACTTGATACTGTGTATCTACCTGTCATATTCAGATATAACTTTTCATAATCATCATACAAGATTGTTTGTCATGTATCACCCGTTTACCATGCAATATTAAGCATACGTTAACACAGACAAAGCTCCTAAATCTCAATCTTACGCCATAACAAATATGCAAAATGTTCGAGAAAAATAAGGATATGATGATCCGTCCAAAAAGCATCACCAAGGAAACCAATCATGAGCTTCTCGTCACTCTAGCTATTATGATAATCTAACTCGCACTGTATACCACTTGGGAGAAAGGGCGTGAGCTAAAGCCCAGTAAAGATTTTGACTATTTAATTTAAACCAAATAACAATTATAAAAAGATATAATAATTATAAAAAGATAAAGAGATTTTCATAAGTAAAAGAATATATACATATAAGTTAATAGATTTCTAAGGAATCTTGCGAAACTTAACAATTACTAGAAAAGATTATAACTAAGTTTATAATTTCCAAGAAAACCTATAAAACTTAACAATTAAATATTCAAAAAAATATGTATAAGATATATAAGAAAGAAGAATCACTGGAATTTAGATTTTGCTCTTGCCTCCTTCCTTGCTTAGGAAGTTAAAAGTAATTTATATGAAAACATATTATAGAATACCTGCGAATAACATAAAACATGTTTGAATTTATTTTCTTAAAAAATCCTCTAAAATTTTCTTCTGAATTCATTTTTATTTCAAATTCTTCAATTATAATAATTTTTCTCAAATGCAACTTTAATCAAATATATCATACATTCCTCTAAGATATTTATTACATAGTCTTCTAAAATAACATTTTCTCAAATATAAACCCTAATAATTACTTTGTTAAATATTTTTGCTTTTTTATATAGAAATCCTATTTTTAAAATTTTCCTCATTAAACACTTTTTTATATATTTTCATTTCTCAATGTAATATTTCACAAATGTGTCGAGAGTTTTTCCTTTTAAAATATTATTTTGCTATCTAATATTTTTATTTTAATTTTTGGAGGTTGAACACATTCTCATTTGTTCCTTTTTAAACAAAATAAACAAATTATAAAATCAAATTGGGATGAGTACGCAAGAATTTACAAAATGAAAATAACTAGACAATGGAATACGATAGGGAAGGTGAAAAAGAGAAAGAAAGAAAGAAATAGGCAACAAATTATTAAATTCTATAACAATTATAATAAGTAATATTTATGAAATCACTTTTAATTAGTTTTTTCCTATTTAATGACAAAAAAAATTCGCTTCATACATAAAAATTAAAACACAAAGTACAAAATGCCATAGGCATATTATATAACACCCCGAAGTTAATTAAGTGTTATTAGAATATAAAATGATGAATTAGTGTGCCATAATGAATATTTTAAACTTAATTTGATCATCTTGTGAAACTTTAAAATTTACGTTATTTTAATCTTTTGATGATTTTTAACTACTCTAAATTATTTTAAACTGTTTTAAAAGTTATTTGAAATTGTGGAACAAAACAGTTTGTCAAATATTAAATTGACCCCATTTGAAAACAGTGTACTGTTACATACAGTTTTATGAAAACAATTGTCTCTCTCCCTTTATTTATATCTCACTCTTTCTCTTTCACTCATTTCTCTCTCCTCTCTCTCTCTCTTCCTCTCCCTCGGTCTCTCACATTCTCTCTCAATCTCTTTATAAATTTTTGAAACAAAATTTGATTTCAAGCTTCGGGATTGTGGATTGAAGGCTCGGGAACATGATTGAGCAACCACAAACTCGAATCAAAGCTTAATTCAAGGTTAGTATCTAATTTTCTAAACTTTTTCAATTTTTTAAATTTTCTTGCATTTTAAAATCTAAGCATTTCTAAGCTTAGAAATCCTTCAATCTAGGTTAGATGAACTTAGATTAACTTGAATATAAACTTTGTTTCATCAAAAACGAATTTAAATCAAGATTGTTCATTTTTTTTTAAATTTTTCTAATTTTTGGGTTTTTTCAAAAATTTTGTTTAAAACTTGTTTTGATGCATCAAAAAGTAATCTACTATGTTTTTCTATCAATTATGATCATTTCCCATGCCTGAGAATTGAGAAAACATGTTGGAATTGAAGATTTGGGCTCGGGGAGGCCGAGACCTGTGCGTGGAAATTTCTAGAATTTTCTAGATCGACAGGCCAAAGTTTGAGTTCGACAGGCCGGATTCAAGCGTTCGGCAGCCTGGATTCATCCGACCAGTAGGTTGAACCTAGAAATGTTTTGCTGACAGGACTTGGTTTTACGGTAGGTCGAACTGTGCAGTTCGGTCGACCGAACCAGGGCGACTGGTAGGCCGACCGGGCATGATGTAATTTTATGATTTTTCACCCGTTTTTGCTATTTTGAACCCCGATTGAAATTTCAACTTTATAAAATGATTTTATAAACCTAAGTGACACACTAGGACACCATGAGATGATTTAATAACCTAGGGTATCTCGGGTTAGATACTAATAAACCTAGTTTTCATTTAAGGTTGTGCGTGGATCTGCAAAGCTAACGTATAGCGGACCGGGATTACGGTGTAGACACCGGCACAAGTATTGAGGTAAGACTTCTACTCCTTCTTTGGTAGCCAATTTTAAATGTTTTGGCCTCAAAGTGATTTTTAATAAAATGTTTTTCAATGATTGGTTGAAAAAGGATTTCTTGTTAATTGTTTTCTTAAACAGTAGATTGAGGTGTTTTCATAATAAACCTCATAATAAATGTTAAAGATTATATTTGGTAAATAGAGATTTTAATTATAAAAAGATATACAGGCATGATGCCATATCAGAAATCGGGTCGTGTAGTGAACGACCTTGGGGGCAGGTCCCGAAACCTAGCTGGGCTACTTCTGTGGTGAATATCATGATTTGCCTGAAATAATAAAAAGGTACACTTGATGAACTGTTTCAAATACACTTTTGATAAACGAAAAGTACTTATTTAATTTTATTTTATTTATTAAGAAATATTCTATTAAACTATTTATCTGTTTATTTTGAAGACATAGTCCTACTGAGCCTTTCGCTCATATTTTACTTGTTTTAAAATCTTACCCCATAGGTAGATATCAGCTTAGGATTAGAGAAGAGTCCGTTGACTAGACTTGTGACCAGCAAAAGATCTTGGTAGGTCATATTATAGCAAAACAAGGCATGTAAATTCTTAACTTTCTCTCTCCTCTTGGACTGTAGTTGTATTACAATATTGTCGGTACTGTGTGTGTGCACAAGATATGGCCTAGTGGGACCTATTTTCACCTCACCTTATATTTTGATTGTTTTTACTGTTTCTTTATTGTTTATTTTATTATTCTCATTTGTTCAAATATTATAACTATTTGCTTTAAATAAACGATTTTAAAATTATCATATTTTTATTTATAAATTGATTCTAAAACCTAAATTTTTATCTAAATTTTTACTTATTTAACTTAATTAATCCACCACGTTATCTTTTGTACTTCGGGGCGTGACATATTACCACTTGCATATGATTAGAATCACACCATTATACTTTAACAATCATGGTTTAGTTGCTAGTGAAGAAAAGAAGAAGGAAATAGGTTGAAAATGTTAGTTGTGCTCTAAATGAGCATCGTGTCTATTGTGCCCGAAATGAACATCCCGTGAGTAATATAAATGTAAAAATACTTAAGAAAATTTCCAAATGACCATACTTTAGTCTAGTGGCGTTGTATAAGGTCAAAACAACATGGAAAATGGGGTCAAATCTCTATCATATTCTCACAATAGTCGCCTAATAGCTATGCTAGCTCTAATGGCATTTCGGCAGTATAATGGATGTTTTTCTCCGAAACCAAAAATTTTATCTTGCAGGGAAAACAGTTCATAGAATAGTTTCAACATGCCATAGCTATAAATCATGCCATCTAGGGTGTACATATATACATATATATATATATATATCCATAAATCAAATATAATCAAACATAATCAATTCAATTAAAAATTGTAAATATTCAATTCAATTTCCAAAATCAGCATAATTAAGATATATTATAAATTTCTTAAAAATTTACTCAGTTGATAATTTGAAAATTTTGGGTAGCCAAGATTTCAACCAAAGAAGTCCGATGAGGGATAAAAGCGCTCAAGTTTGCAAAATTTGAGTTGTTAAGCTCGATTTCAGAAACTTTAACTATCGAACTCATCCTTCAAAATTCCGTCTTACAATTTCAAAGTCGCAAACACATCTAGGGCATCAAAAATAGGCTTGTATGCAGTTTCTTTGGAATTGGGTAGACAGTCATCCGTTTGATTGCTATTGATCGAGAATTGACCCATGTTCACCACATTTTGACCAGTGACTTGGCGGTGGAGATTGGTAACAAAAGAAAGTCCTCGACACGAGGATCACCGTTCCAAGGTTAGTTTCCCAAAACGAAGCTCAGCTTGTCGAAAAATGTTGAAAAACTAGTGGAAAATAACAGTGAGGTCTTGGAAATTTTCGTTGACGATTAGGCCAAAGAATGGATGGTTTTTGCTACTCTCAATGGGGCAAACATGCTGACATATGTGGCTGCCAAAGATGGGATCAGACGGTGCTAGAATCCAGTGTGGAAGCTAATAGAGTTGCGGCTTTCCTCTTTGATTCCAGGTGGTAGACTATGAGTGAGTAGGTGGTGCTCTGGCTCTAGGCACTTCGGACAGTGGCGCTTTATTTTCCTTGGAGTGTGTAGGCAGGCGGAGGTTGGAGGTCAGTCGGTGAAAGGAGTAGCATAGGGTTGGTAGTTATGAGCATGAAGAAGAAGAAAGAAAAGAAAAGGGGAGAGATGAGTGAGGGAAAAATCTGATTTATGAGGAAGATTTAAGTTATTTTATTTACTAATTTATTCATTTATTTAATATTGTAACCTTTTAGATTTAATCTCTTTGCCTAAATTCTTTAAAATTTCAAAATGGTTCAAAATTTATGATTTTTTCCAACTAAAACTGTGGGTTTTACAAAACTAGTCAAGAGGGACAACGGCAGGACAAAATTTCAAGAAGGGAGTATAGAGTTTTAAAAGGGGTGGAACATTAATTTTATTTAAATTTATATATAAATTTAAAAGAAAATAAGAGTTCAAGAAGGACTATCATTCATCCTCATTTGTGAGTGGCTCTGCTTCTGAGTACAAAGCTGCAAATGGTTAAAACTAATAATATATGAAACTATATGAAATACTATAACACCCAACAAATCTGGGAGAAATTTAGATCTTTTAATATATGTGTTTGTGTATATATATTTGTCCTTTAGATATTTCTTATAGTAAATGTATAGAAAACTAGTTGAGGATTCACAAGTGCAACTATCCGGTGAGTGAACTGTTTAGCAAGAGATCACGAGGTTGTTTTTTTTAATGGCTTCTCAGCAGTCAGCATATATTAAGACAAATTAAAATTCAGTTCTATAATCGATTCTAGGCTATGTCTGCAACAAAGTCTCATGGTTTTATTCTACGCCTACTTTAATTTTAGGGTTATTAATACTAAAACTCTTAAACTTTAGAGTCCTTCTCATTTCGTCTTATGAATTTTAAAAATCATTACTTTGTATCTTCAACTTTTAAAACTCCTCACTTTACTTATTGAATTTAAAAGTCACTATTTTACCCTTAAACTTTCAAAACTCTTCATTTTTTCTCATATTTTTTTATTTTTGTTTAAATAGATAGAATTAAGCCCATGTGATTTGCATATGGGTCACCCATAGGGGCAAAAATGAGATTTTATCAATCTCAGGTTTTGTTTCATGTTTTTTTTTCTCATTTAACATTTTTTATTTGCACTCATTTAAGAAGACTCTGTATGTACATTTTCTTCTCAATATTATTCATCGATATCTTCTTATCTTTTATACATAACTCATCTTCTTTAATATTCAAATTCAAATATCGGTGAATAATATCAATTTATTAAATGAGTAATACATTAAAAATGAGACGAAATATACAGGCAAACATTTACTAAATGGGGGTTTAGATAAAAAACAAAGGCATCAAATGAGAGCGTAAATATGAAACAAAACTTAGAAGTAATAAAATCTTATTTTGTCCCTTACGATGACCTATGTGCAAATCTATGGGCTTATTTTCATATATTTAAATGAAAAATTGAAAATTTAGGAGAAAAAGTGAGGAGCTTTGAAAGTTTAGAGGCAAAATAATAATTTTAAAATTCAAGAGGCAAAGTAAGAATTTTTGAAAGTTTAGAAAGTAAAGTAGAGATTTTTAAAGTTCAAGGGATAAAATAAGAAAAATCTTAAAGTTTTAGGGCCATTAGTGTTATATGTTTAAAGATATAGTTCGACATAAATTTTACAGTTTAAAAAAACAAAAGTAAAAACAAAAAAGGAGAGCATCTTATTGATTGCAATTTTATGCAATGTAGAGTCATCCACTATTCCACTGCCAATTTATAATCTGAAGCCCGTCTGAACTTCAAGATGGAGCTTGCTTGCAGGTGAGGAGAGACAGCATTATCAAAATTTTCTGAGTAATTACATGGATTTGGCCTTGGGGTTATATAGTTTACAGCCTTTTATGGAAACATCATGTGAGAGAGATCAGAATCATGATTTCATAAATGATAGAAATTTAAAATCTATACATTTTGGTGAAAGCATGTGAGAAATTACAGTCAAGATCATATTTGTAACTATACTACATGATGTGTTTTATTATTTAATTACTGTATTAAATTTTTAGGTTATTAACACAAATAGCTCTTAAATTTTATGGTCTATTTTTTTTTTCCCTTTTGAACTTTAAAAATCACCACATTACCCATTAAACTTTAAAAACTTCTACTTTGCCTCTTAAATTTTAAAAACATCATTTTACTTTTGAACTTTTAAAACTCCTCATTTTATTTGTTAAATTTCTAATTTTCTGTTCAAATAAATAGAATTAAACCTATGTAATTCGGACATGGGTTACCTGTAAAGGAAAAATAAGATTTTATCCTTTAAGTTTTGTTTCATGTTTACACTTTCATTTGACATCTTTGTTTTCTATCTAAAATCTTGTTTAGAAAAGATTTGTCTGCATATTTTTTCTCATTTTTAATGCATAACTCATTTAATAAATTGATATTAGTTGCTGATATCTGAATCTAAAGACTAAAAATAAGATGAGTTAAATACTAAAGGTGAGGAGATATCAGCGAACAATATCGAGAAAAAATGTGTATAGATCATTCTTAAACAAAAGCGATAAAAAAATTAAATGAAAGTGTAAACATAAAACAAAACCTAAGATTGATAAAATCTTATTTTTCCTTTTATAGAGGACACACATGAGAATCACATGAGCTTAATTCTGTTTATTTGAATGGAAAATAAAAAAAAATAGGAGATAAAATGACGAGCTTTGTAAATTCAAGGATAAAATAGTGATTTCTAAAATTCATGAGGTAAAGTAAAGATTTTTAAAAATTCAAAGGATAAAGTGATGATTTTTAAAGTTTAAGAGACAAAATAAAAAAGACACTAAAGTTTAAGGGCTATTAATATTAATAATCATAAATTTTTTTGCTGGAATGTCTTGCATCTTTCTTAAAAATCTTCGGGTGGTTGCCAAAGATACTTCCTCTCCACATTCTCTATATATTATGATATGTGCTTAAAAATTGACGGCAAATTTTCCCTATTTTGAAACCGGAAAGGAAAAAAAAAATCTTATAGAAATCACGTTTGTCTTTTTTATTATGCAAAATGTAAATGTATAGTCCCTCATTAAAATGAGTAAAAATGTATCCCTTTAACGGCTTAATCTTTAAAAAAAAAATCAACAAAACTGTCGCTAGTTATATGCATTAAATACTATTATGAAAATTAATTTAATTAAAAGTCAAAGAAATAAACTAAAAAGAGTGCAAAAAAAAAAAGATTCTCTCACTCTATGTAACTTGCAGTTTTATATTTTAACGATCTAATCAACAAGTGTCTACATTAAAAATTTAATGAACTTTGTTTTCACTAATAGCTGAGGCTGTTAAAAACTAATTTGATAGTTTAAACAACTAATAAAATTCCACTGATAGGAAAAAAGAAAAGTTATGAGTTCCCAAAACACAAAACCAATCTTTTATTCAATTTTTAGTGTCTTAAATACTATCAAACCAATCATATTATAATACATTATTTAATAAATACTATATAAGTAAACTAGATACAATCTCAAACTTTCTAAATGATGTGCCAAAGGATTGGTTAAATACTATTAGAGCTGAAAACTTGGATGACTAAAAGCGCCTATCTGGATGAAGTTTGTACGTACGCATCAATCTTAGTGTGGCATAGCAAGAAGCAAAACTCAATCTCCTTGTCTTGAAGTAGAATATATAGTAGCTAGGAGTTGTTGCACTCAAGTTCTCTGGATGAAACTGATGTTGTCTGACTACGGCATTGAACAAGACATGTGGTAATGTACTCTGATATGCAATCAGCATTTCAACGAACCCAGTTCAATACTTGCACAAAAAGCACATAGACATAAGGCATCATAACTTGTTTAAAATAAAGCAGTTTCAATGGAGAATATTCAAACTGAAGAACAATTGGTTGATTTGTTTACCAAAGCACTTAACTTTGTACAATTTGAACACTACAGGAAGTCATTTGGTATTTGTACACTCAATTGATTGAGTGATGGAAAAGAGAAAATACTATACTGCATTTGTTACGATTCTAAGTTACGTTTTTCTTTATTTTTTCTAAGCATGCTCACAGTACTTAAATTTCTGATCTGTTCAGGTATCATATTTTAGTTTTAATTCTTCTTATGTTTCTTTTTGTACACCTTGAGATGATATGTAGTGACAATGATATGTGCAAAAATTGTAATTTTTTGTGGGTGGAGTTCTACTTTTATCGATGTTAAAAGTTATGTGAAAGTTCAAATGGCTACAAAAATTGTGTTGGCAAGTAAAAAAGGTCATCGCAGTTAAAATAGGAATTATTTTTAGGCAGAAAAAATGGACAATGAATATTATCTTTTAGATTTCTTTTAAAACTTCTAGTGCTAACATGTGTCGTCATTAAAAGTTTTAAGTTCATGATTAATTTTTAGGTAAACTACTACATTAATCCCCAATCTTTCATAAAAGTAATATTTTGGTCCTCAACCATTTGTTTTATTTAACCGAACCCAACCTTTGATTTTAGTTGCTGAGGAACAATTTTAATAGTCAAACTGTTAATTTTGGACCAAAAAATTGTTGGACATTATTTTTTAATTAAAATTATTAAATTATTCTTTAAAATAATTGATATATTAAAAATTAATAAAAACTAAACAAAAATTTATTTAAAAAATCTTAAAAGACAAAAAAATGGAGCTCAACTCAGATCTTCTTCAAATCTTCTTTTAAAATACAAGGAAAGAGGAAAAAAAGAAAGAGATAGAGAGAGAGAGGAACAAACTGAAAACCCCAACAGACTAACTTTTAGTCCTTGACAAAATCAAATATCTATCGCTTCTCCACTTAAGACTCTTGCAAAAACCGATGACCAACATACATGATCAAAGCTTTCCGGTGACAAAGCAAAACAAAAGGATGTCAAGCCCCAACAAAAGCCTGCTGCACGACAAAGCTCTATCACCATTGAGCCCACCCATTTCATAAGCCGCTTGAGCCTAGGCAATCTCTTTCGTCGCTGTGCAAGCTAGCCTTCTCTACTAGCCATCTTCCTTGTCGCCCATTTTCTACGATCGAGCACTGTCTCTCCCTCTTTCGGTCCTCAACAGTGGCAACCTCCACACCCTCCCCCGTACACACAAACAACAGATTTGGATAAGTCACACTCTATTGATGAAGCTTTAGGTGAGGAAATGATGTCAAATTTTTTTGGAGGTGTTGTCTCCAAGGCAAAATTTGAAAAAAGGGCCAAAAAAAAAATTTTGAATTAGAGAAATGACCTCTTTTTTTTTTAAACCCAAAAACATGTTTTTTTAAGCAGGTAGGCTGTTTCAGTTTTTCTCAAAAAATAAGGAAAGAACTATAACACAGTAAGGAACCTATATAGATAAAAAAAAAAACTAGAACTATTTTCATGTCCAAAATACTTGTTTTTTTATGTTAAAAAAAAAAAAAAAAAGGATCATTGACCTAAAAAATTTTTCTCAAAAGGTTAGTCTTAAAAATCTTCCTGTCTCCAATGGAGGAACGGAGGAGTAGAAATTGACCTCCAATACTTTTGATTTTATTGTTTTACTATTTTTTTATTAATTTTAATTTAATTTTTAAAAGAAATTTGTTTTATTTTTAAATTTTTAAAAATATTAAATATTTTATTAATATGCTCTTGCTAAAGATCTCATATGCAGTTCACATGACGCAAAAGTTAATAGGCATTAGTTAATTTAGTTTTGCAACAACTAAAATTAAAGGTTATGATTGGTTAAAATTGAGACTAAAATAACACTTTAATGAAAGGTTAAAAGTAAGAGTTTTTTATTATCGATTATCTATTAGAATAGGTGCCCTAAGAATTAAATGATGTAATAGATGTTAGAGGCATTTAATCAATAAAAAGTTTATTATTTATTTTCATATATCAAATATTGTCCGCTCTATGTTCATTTATGTTGAATAGATAATAAGCGAAGAAAAATCTAAGACAGTTAGTCTAAATTTTTAAGATCGTGTATGTGATGGACAAATTATGCTCAAGATATGAATCTTAAATATGAGAGTCTAAATGATAAGGTCCGCATAGGAGTAAAGTTGGATGTTTTATCTATGTTAAAATTGTTATATTGCCTACATCCTTAATGGGAGATGACTTGTCTTAGTCATCAGAGTTAGACTCCACGAATAGAAACATTGATGTATTATCATAAGTGACAAAATATTAGATTAAGACTAAAGATGAATTGATTTAATTAATAATTCCATGTGTACAAATCAATTCACTTTAAACAATCATATATGTTACATTATAATCCTAAAATGAATCAATGAGTTTGTATTCTTGACTTGTTTCTTTTGATGTACTAAAGACTGACATCCTAAATTATATAAAGGAACGAATACCATTGCATTAGAGACATGACTCTTGATTGACATAGACTCATTATTCATAGGCATAAAATCCATAGCTCTTTTGTAAAATTAATGATATTCTTATATAGGCATTATCCTGTAATTAGAAACTGAAGCGCACAACTATTTAGATGCATATGTGTAACCAAATGGTATACTATTTGTATTGGTTATGAATAATAAGTATTTCAATGGTGAGATAATAGAACATAAGATAAATATAATTAAGAATATAAAACGAAATTAATCCTTAAGCTAATTATGAATATCCTATAGGATATTACACATTATGATATGTCATGGACGATAAAACTTATTAAAGTTTCTTAATTTATGTATAGTTCAAGAATGCAGATTAAAGCTTTAGTGGAATAGCTTTAGAGTTGATAATTATAAAATATACGTGTTGTAGATATGTTATTTTATAATTATAGTAAGTTGATCGATATATATCCATCAGGACTCCTTTGCTAGCTCATAATGTTTTCTAAAACGATACGGCGTGTTTCTCCTACAGATCGGTAACTTATATTATTTTATTAGATTAGTTAAGATTCGATTAATTAGATTTAATAATTCATGTTAGTTTATTAGTTGAATTAATTTTATGAATTAATTCAAAATTAACATGTTGAATTATTTGAAATATTTTATTTGATATGGAAATCTATTTAGGACTAATCATATTACTTTTCTATTAGGTTATTTAAATTAAAACTAAGACTCTATAAAGGATACTCAGATTAAATAAGAAATGATTTACCCAATAAATTCAAATCAAGTGATTTAGATAAGTCTGAAAAGATGAAAACTCGTCTGCCAGGTTAGCATGGACCGCATAGTCAACTATCATACACAGGGCGCTTGACCATGCGGGTTTTCATGTTTCATGAGTTTTTAGCTCCAAATTTGATTCTAACTCGAATTTTGAGGCCATATCTGATAAGGATTAGCTCCGATTCAATCTCCATATAAAGGGAACAATTTTCTATTGTTTCTTGGATCCCTTGAGAGATTTAAAGAAGAGTATTTTGCTGAAAAGTCTCTAAAACTTCCATAGAGCTATTGTTCAACATCCTAAAACTCAGCTCTTGGTTTTCTCTAGTGGTTGGAAGGAAAGGTCACTTGAGGAAAGACTGAATAATGTGTGACCACTTGAACTTCAATTGTCAAAAGAGAATAGCAAGAAAGTCTAGTTGCTTGAGGCTCTCTTGACAGTTTTCTCTCGTAGCAGTTCCTATAGTTTTCCTATCTACTAAGAGGTACAAAAGATATTTTATTAATTTATATACAAAGCATGTTTAATTTGTTTTTAGAAACATGTTTTAAGTGAAAATTTTTAAAATCCACTGCATAGGTGTTTTCACCAAACACTCCATTTCAGTCCCAATGCGACCAAAAAAATCCTAGAACACGTCCCCTTCTCTACCTCTTAAGTTTTCAACTAAAAAAAAATTCCTCCTCCTTCTTTGACATTTCCAACCCCCGCTCCACCGCCACCCATCGCTTTCACCAATTTAAATGGGGGTTTGTAGTAAGTCCTTAATTTTTTAGCTATTTTTTTAATATTTGTTGTTTATATGAAAAAGAATGTTGATGATGATGATGCATAATGTGTGATCAGTGTATGAATTATATTTGGTGTTATTATTATCTTGTGAATAGGTTTTTAAATTTTTTATAATTTGTGTTGTTAATTAGAATTAAAAAGTTTGGGGAATAGACAATTAGAATTAGTTTATTTGTATATTTTTTTTAATTTGCGATGATGATGATGATGATGATGATGAATAGTCAAAAAGTTTGGTTATTATGTGAGTTTGAATGTCAATATGTTAATATGTGAGTCTGGTTAATTACGCTAATATATTAACATATTATTATTGATATTTATTATGATTATTAAACTTAGGTTATTTAGATTGTTATGCTAATAGGTAACATATGCAAATTACAAAATTGAATAAATAAAATTTTGAATTATTAAATTTAATCTTAACTAGTTATGAATTGAAAATAATAAAGTAAGTAATATTTAATAGAGATTGATTTAATAATTATTTCACTCAATTAGTAGAATAGAATAATAGCTTCTAATGATAGTAAGTGATAATGAATAAAATATAATGCTATAGAAGATGTTAAGGGTGTTTCCAGACACTAATCCCAAGGACCTCTTGGGGATATTGCTGAACAGCTTACATTTCCTAGATGGATTGAACCAGCTATTATTATTCAGATAGACTAAACTAGCTATTATCATGGCGACCGAGATAGTAAGTTGACCAGGTTCCCACTGAATACAACCATGAAGATGTGCCAACCGACTGATCAATGGCACACCAATACACAGTCGGACCAAAGACCTGGCCTGGACTCATTAACACTTCCACAAGCCAGAGTGAGCAACATCTAAAAGACCACCACATGGCATCATGTCAACCCTTCGATGGGCAATCCTCTTTACCTAGAGATTATGACACTTGTCTTGCCACCTAGGCATTGTACAACCCCACATCTGAGTCACGGGGCGCACCTGCCTCATACACAGTCCACATTTAGCTTTAAAAACATGAGCACTAACTCCACCCCAAAGGTAAGTGGACTCTCTTGCCTAAACCCTACCTCTATCCACATAACTCAAACATCTAATTTGAGCATCGGAGTGCCCTTGGCAGGCACCACACTAGTGCTCCCCATTGACTGTAGGGCATTCCCTTTTTTTGCAGCTACAAGCAGAACAAATCAGTCAAAGGCCATAAGGTAAGCTGGCCACCATGCGCAGTCATATGTGGTGTTTAACTATTTAAGAGCATTAATAAATAACTTATTTTGATTTTCACATGTATTAATTTACGTAATACGAAAGAACTGAAAAATACCAAAGTATGTAAATTAATAGTTAAAAATAAAATAATATTTAATTAATATTCAATATTTAATAAGAACACATAAAATAAAGATAAAATTAAAAGTAAAACGATAATTGCTTAATATTAAATATGATAAGGCATGTTATTAGTTTATAAAATTATAATTAATGACGCATAAATAACTAATAATTAATAATTGATAAGTGATATTCAATAATTAATATATCATAATTTGATAAAACACATCCAAAATTAGATAGCATTTTTTAAATTACGTTATTTTTTCTTTAGACTTTATAAAGTTGGGATGATGTATGTATCATAATTTTTGTTGTGCGTAGGCATGAAATATTGTATGTGCATACAATTATATTGTTTATCACATTACATTTGCATTCATAAAGTGACCTTAAACCTATTCGAGGATTGGTGAGTGGCTCACCGTTCCTTGAATTATTCTGTTTGGACATTTTAGTATTACAATATTACGTGTTTGTTATTCATAATTCCACACATGCTTTATGGTGGAGGTTTGAGTTATTTTTCCTTTATTCTTCAGGTGTGCCTTTTTTTATAACACACTTAGGAGAACTAAGAGGAGATGCTGTCAAAATTTCTACAAGCATAGGATGCTATTGAATGAATAAAAAATTTGCAAGTTACAATCCTAGATGGGATAGGATTTTACTTTCTATGTATGGAGCAAAGGTGGTAAATAGTTTTGCATATGCATACATGATTAGCATAATTTTTAAGACAAATTGTCTTTTTAATGGATCAGCATAAAAATGCCTATCGAACCAAAGTTAGATACATTTATTTAACCGTCTATCCGATACATTTTGGAAAGACTTAACTGAATTCATAGAGGTTGCCAAGAATCATATCAATAATCATGGAACCATAAGATGTCCCAATCGAGATCGCTTGAACATGCACATAGTTTAAATTGGAAAGTTGTTGAACACTTTGGGCATCGACATATATGGGATATGCCCAATAAGGAAGTGAACAAAACTCAAGTCTTACAAGATTACAACTCTTCTAGATTTCAATTGGAGGTTAAACAACTTAAGTTGGATTCCTTAACATTTAGTCGACCCAATGTCAATTATGATGTTGTGGAAAATATATAAGATATCTAAGAAGAAAATATGACAGATCATTTAGATTCGATTGATGATACAAAGGTCGATGGTACATTTGAGGAGTGTGATGATGGTGAGGTGTCAACACTTGAACGACTTTGAAGATAATAATATAGATAATAATTCTAAAGCTAGTCATGACATAAGCAGTGATGATGAATGATTTTTATATATTGTATTTATCTCATTTAAGCTTGTAATTTACTATAATTTTAGAATTACTTAATGTCATATAAATAATCGTAATTCCTCTACATCAATATGTAGATATGTCTAATCTAGTAATGACTTGTACAAGATCTACCACTACATCTGAGCCCCTATAAGGACCAACCCAGTTGCCTTCACAATGTGAGTTAAATATGAATTTTAGTAGTACTTTCATAACTCTTTTAAACATATTTATATAAATAGTTGCATATATTTATTTTTTTCTGTGTACGAGTCAGCACCCACACTAGAAATGCATGCAGCACCAAGGTCTGGACGTCAATGGATTTGGGACATGAATTGGAGCATAAACATTGCTGAATTTGTGGTGTTGCATGGAAAGTTACATGTTTCATTCAATAAAATAGGTAAGATGTGGAAGACTATCGATGATAATGTAACCCTTTGAGAGCGGTGTGGGGGTACACATGAGGGATTGCGTAGCCCCTAATTATGATATATGGAATGATATTCTAACAAAGGATTAGAATAAGATTCTTGACAGAGTACAGGTAATAATCAATCTCGTCTTTCAAACTTAAATTTTCTTGACAGGAGTGATTTGACGTACCAAATGATGTCGAGAGAGATCCCATTGTATTTTGTGAGGCTATGAGAGCATACTAGAATTGGAAGAATGATCTCCACCAAAAATTCAAATGTTATAGAGGAACAACCAATCTAGATTGTGCTAGGGCTAGGATCCTTTCCAATATTAGGTGTCTTGAACATGGCACTTATGTTGTGATCGATATAAACTGAAACATTCTTATGCTACAAGATAGTTATAAAATCGTTAGCATCACATAAAAACATTCCTCCTTTAAGGTCTATATTTTTCCTCATCTTTTTTAAGAATAGTAACACAATCAAATGCACACCATGTAACAACCTGCCTTTTTCAGGCCGTTACTTAACTTACTTAAACATAAATTTTTATTCTTAATTCTTACTTACTAATTGAAAAATATGGAGTAATTTTTTTTTAACATACTTAAAATCATACTTAAAACTTTTGCAACATCTATTGTAATGTAAACTAAAATTAATACAAAACTTATCTTTAAAATAAGCCAAAACAATTTTTTTAAACAAAATTCATTAAGTAAACATTTACTTTTGTAAACCTTTTTAAAAACAACTTTTTAAGACAACTAAAACTTTTTCTTAATGCAGTAGAATCTAAATGTAGTGGTATCCATAGACCAACCATAACAACTGTCTCACTACAACATCGAGCTTATCAACCAGTCATACTGGTCTCTTGTATAATTACCTATAGTATAAAGGACCTTATAATGAGGTTTCACTCAGTAAGTTTAAACAAATCTCACAAAACATAAAAGCATTCGTCATAAAACTTTCCTCTTAAAACATTTCCCGTAACACATCTTTCTTATATGTTTTTCATAAAACATTTTCATAAAGCCTTGTAAAATTTTGGTCATAAAATGCTTTTCATAAACATTTCTTCTAAAAATGTTTCTCATAAAATGTTTTTCATAAATGTTCCTCGTAAAAACCATTTCTTAAAAGGGAAGCCTACCTAAGACAACCTAGGAGGGTTAAGGAAGGTTAATAATTAGGCAAGAGGCCTATTTGTTCTTGACAATAAGGAGGTTCTCAACTATCCTCTCTACCTTAGACAAGTCGGTAATATATCTATCTCTTTTGCCTTGTTGTTAAAAGTATAAGATGCTCAATTAGTTCTACAAGAGGGAGATGCATAAGAAAAAAAAGAAAAAAGAGGAGGAGGACGACTTACAGAAGTTACAAAGCTTACTGGGTGTTCTCCAAGTGGCATTGAGGGAATACTTTTTTCTCGTTGTACCCCTTTTTTGCTATCTAAGGGTTGGGTGTTGAAATCTCCCTTAAATGTAAAATACATCTTCTTCCAATCATGACTGAAAAGGTAGACCCAGAATAATGGTGGGGACCTTGTCCTTCACTCCACTATAGACCCTTGCATAGTAATACCCCTTTTGGTTAAGCAATTGGCTGATACAATAACAATAAAAAAGTCATCCAGAGCAAGCAAAGCTTTGAAGTATAGATGTCACAAGATCCACATGCTCGAGAAAATGTACCAAAAATTTTGTGAAAGTTGTGTTGGCAACAACTCAAGCTAACAGCATAACCCCTTCACAAAGGGGTGAAGAAGAACAGTGAGGCTAGCCATCACGCACATGTTGTAAACAGCAAGACATCTAAGAGGAGCAGCATTTGCACATTGATGCTAATTAGGAATGACAAACTTAAAGTATCAGCAATCAATATGACCCTATGCAAATATCTTGTGGATATCGTGAGTTCAACATGCTGACTTAGTCTTCCTCACCTTCTCAGATAGTATTTCTCTAAAAGATCCCTCTTTTGGAAATCCAGGTTCAATTGTAATCAGTCAAGGGTATCTATGTTGGACATTTATGCCATAAGGAGTAAAAATATAATATGTTTTTGGAGACATTTTTATCAATAAAGAATTTATTTATAATTTATATACCAAATCTTATCCTCTTTACATTCATATTTGTTGAATGTATGTTGAGCAAAAAAAAGTCTGAGACTGTCAGTCTAAACCTTTAATAATTGGGCATATGATAGACAGATTATGCGAAAGATACGATTCTTAAGGTGACGGTCTAAATCATAAGATCCGCAATTGAGGGAAAAAAGTTGGACACTTTATTCATGCAAAGAATGTTATGTTGTTTATATCCCTAACAGGAGATGGTTTGTCTTGGCCATCGGAGGTGGACTCCGTGAATAGAAACATTAGCACATTGTCATAAGTGACGATGTGTTGGATTAGGACATAAAGTGAATTGATTTGGATTAATAATTCTGGCATGGCAAATTGATTCACTTTAGACAATCATTTGTATTGTATCTTAATCTTGAGATGAATAGTGAGCTTGTTGTCTTGACTTGTGTCTTTTGATATACCAAAGGATGACATCCACATTTTAATAGTGATACGCATGCCTGTACGTCGAAGGCATGACTCTTGATAGCATAGACCTGTTATTCATAGATATGGAATCTATAGCTCATCTTTAGGAGTAGTTGATATCCTCTTGTATACATTATCTTGTAATTGAAAAATCAGAGCACTCAACCATTTAGATACATAGATGTAACTAAATGGTGTACCGTCTTTGAATGGTAAGTTTTCTGATGGTGTGATAATGGATCGTAAGATAAAAATAATCGAGAACGTAAGACAAAATTTATCCTTAAGCCAATTATGGATAGTCGTATGGGGATATAACACATCATGATATGTCATATAGACTTAGCTATACGGGCTTCGTAATTCTATATAGTTCGAGAGTGCAGCTCTAAGCTTTTAGTGAAGTAGCGTTAGAGTTGATAATTACGAAATGCATATCTGGGAAGATAGGTTTCATAATTATCAAAGCTTGAACTATATAGGTCTATTAGGTCCCCTTTGCTAGCTCATAAAAATCCTGTAATGATATGGTGTGCTTTTCCAATAATTGGTGACTTGTGTCAAATTATCAAATTGGCTGAAAATTCAATAGGATCAGATAATTTATATCTGTTTATCAGTTGAATTAATTTTATAAAAATTAATTCAAGATAAAGTTATTGAATTATCAGGATCAGATAATTCATGTCTGTTTATCGGTTAGATTAATTTTGAATTAATTCAAGATAAACTTGTTGAATTGTCAAGGATATTTATTTTCCTAAAGATTATTTAGATATGACTGTTTTAATCAGATAACTTCTCTATTAGATTATTTGAATTAAAATGGAGGCTCTATCTCAAGAATCTCGAGTGAAAAATAGAGATTCATAGGGATCATTTAATGTAAGTTTGGCAGGCTGATCTTTAAGTTCGGCCTGCCGATGGAGCAAGTTCGGTAGGCTGATTTGCTAGTTCAACCCGCTGACTGTACGATAAATAGATCATGTGCTTTCACATGTATTTTGTCAGATATTGATCTTATTCTGAATTTTTGAGGCCATATTTGATAAGGATCAACCCCCTTAGGCCCAACTTCTATAAAAAGGGGAGTGAGACTCATTATTATTTAGATCACTGATAAAGTGAGACTCTATCAGTGAGACTCTAAAACTCCTCGGAAGGCTTTTGTTCACAAATCACAAACTATAGCTTTGGGTATTTTTCAATTGGTTGGAAGGAGAGTTACTTGGTAAAAGAGCTGTATGAGTGTGCTCATACACACCGATCGTGTATAGAAAATAGCAAATAAGACTAGTTGTTAAAGCTCTTCTAGAACATTACTTCTCTTCACAAATTGCGGAGCTTTTCGACAAACAAGGTTAGTAAGATCTGGTTAATTTATTCATATAGCATGTCAAACTTATGTTTTAAAAAATACTTTAGTATAAAAAATTTTAAAATTTCGTTACATACTATTTTTCTAACAATTGGTATCAGAGCTATGGTTTTTATATAAATTTGCAAGTTTGTGATCATGTTATATGTATAAATTATGTGATCTTATCTCTCATATGCTTGAATTTAAGTTTTTAGAGAGTTGGCACTCTAGGTTTCTATATTTTTTATGTTATCATGGATTATATGGTGAATGTTTATTAATTAATTATAATTGATTAAATTATTATTTAATTATTTATTTAATAATAATTTATGCCGGTTATGGTTCTTTAGAAGTTAGAATATGTATCTAGGTTTTTCATCTAATTAGATGGCAGACTATCATCTCCATCTAGGAATTATTATTTGAATTGTAAGAAGTTTGTAATTAAATAATTATTCAGAAAAGATAGATTTAAAAGATGGATGATAGCATTCCTAGGTATTTCGTAAGTCTCTAATTTTATGTTTTTGAATTGTTGAAAAGAAAATTCAAAAACTACGTAAAACTATATTTTTTGGAAAAACATGATTTTTGCTCGCTCAACATGTTGAACCCTCCAGCTTGGCATGGTCGAAGATCGACAGGCCATCCATGGGGCAGAAATCTAGTGGCTCTAGCAACAGGCCAAACTGTTGTGATCGATAGGCTAATCTGAAAAGATCGGCAAGCTGATAGATCATGACCAGTAGGCCGATAACATATATTAGCATGCCAGCATAGAGTTGTAAATTTTTCAGAAAAAGTGCGTTTTTTGGTGTAGTTTTGATTTTATTTTTGGGACAATTTGAGAAACATTAAATTTGGATATGATTGGAAATACGGAGTTTTTGATCTATGCGGGATTGAAGACTTGAAGATGGATATTACATGAAGAAGGATACAATTTGAAGATTCAAGGATGAAGAATCGATAATATGTTTTAATAATTCTCTTGTAATCTTTGTTTTCTTTTTTCTAGGGAGGAACCATAATACTATGGTTATTTATTATTTTTTTGCTTGTGCCTTTGCATGATGCTTTGCTTGTCTGCATTATAATATGATTTGCCATATATATTGATAATATGTTATATAAAATAGGGAATGCCGCTCATTAAAAATTGTTCATGCATGTTTATAAAATAAAACCTTAATTTCAAAAGATTAAGTGGAGAAGGTTTTCGAAGAGAAGACCTACAGCCTCCATCGTTAGTCTATAGGTAGCACATAGTGGTTCGACCTTAAGGAAGGGATTTCATCATGTACCGAGTTGGATCTCTAAGAGGATAATTTACTTTAGTATAGTTTATCATTGATCACCCCAAGGTGACGATAATAAACCATGGATAAAGTAGTTGAAATGATAGTTATACACTCATGTTAATTTTATTATTAACCTCCCTTAGAAGCTCTGTTAATAAAATCAATGGCCAAAGAAATAATTATTAATATATGTTGGATCATACGGGTCCTAGATGGCATATATTAATCAAGAGGGGATCCGTGTTCCTAATTGAATTTGGCAAGTCTCCCCAAGGTGGCTTGTTGAATTCTGAGTTGGTAATTATCATTGTAAGATTGTGATATTTTCAAGGTTTTGACACATAAACACATTTGTACATTTTACATGATTGTGTTATCTTACTAAACTATTATTGTATGTTTGCTTATATTTGGTATATAATTCTTTATTGTAGATTAAAATTGCCTGAAAAAGTTTTATCTTTGATACTTGATAAAAACTAATTAACTGGTGAGAATTTTAATAATTAGAAACGGAACCTAACTATCGTCTTATCCTTTGAGAAACTAACATTTGTGTTAACCACACCATGTCCTCCCAAACCTACTAGGAAATCCACTGATGAGCAAATATAAGCGTATCATCGCTAGATAGATGCTAATGATTAGGTCTGTTGTTATGTTATAGCTAGCATGAATAACATGCTGCATGCTCAACATGAAGATTATGAGACTGCTAAGTAGATCTTAGATAATCTTGAAGACATGTTTGGAGTCTAGGCCCTAACAAAACAGGAAGGGGCACTTTGAAAACTTCTAAACTGTAAGCAAAGATCGAGGACATCTATGAAGGAGCATATAATATTGGTCATGGGCTAACTTGTTGAGGCTTAAGCCTATGAAGCCGATATTGATGCTAAGTCATAAATGACTATGGTTTTTTGGACTCTATCAAAGGAGTTCATCCCGTTCAGAGCTTATTTGAGCAATAGAGAGGATATGACCTTAACGGAGTTGATAAAGCAGTTATAGGAGTTTGAAAGTCTGATTTGGGAAACTCTTGCTCATGGAGAGGTTAACTTAGTAGGTGCATCTGGTTCTAATCCTATTCAAGGAATAGAAGGAAGCAAAAGGCTGAAAACGGAAAGGTTGGAAACATAAAAAAGAATTGCAAGGACTTCTTTTCCAAAGGACGTAGGTATAATCTTCTAGAAACCTATTTAGTTGAAGAATCAGGTGACACATAGGTCATAGATTCTGGAGTAACTAATCATGTTTGTATTTCTCTAGAGGAATTCCAAGAAACGGGAAGTTTACTTCCTGAAAACTTCACGTTTCGGATGAGCGATTAATCCTTAATGTTGGCTGAAGTAGTGAGAGATGTCCATCTTTATTTTGATAATTATAGAAGTTAAGTTTTATGAGATTGTTTTTATGTTCCTAAACTTTAAAGGAATTTGATATCTATAGCTTGTTTATTTAACGATTCCTATTTGGTTTCTTTTAATACCAAAGTAGTGATTCGTACAAACAAATCTTTTATCTATGATTGATGGATGCAAAACAACCTATATTTTATTAAACCTAAGATGGACTTATTGTTGAACATTGAGGTTAATGATAACAACTCTAAAAGACTTAAGTCTTCTCACTCTAATAAGACTTATTTTTGGCATTTACGATTAGGTCATGTTAGTCTAAATAGGATTCAAAGGTTGGTAAAGAATAGACCTTTAAGTCACTTAAACATGGAATCTATATCACAATGTGAGTCCTATTTAGATAGCAAAATGACCAAAAGACCATTCAGGTCTTAGGGCAATAGGGCTGAAGAGGTTCTAGAACTTATGCATAATAATGTTTGTGGACCTATGAACATCTGGGCACAAGGAAGGTATGAGTATTTTGTCACTTTTATTCATGATTACTCAAGTTATAAGTATGTGTACCTATTGCACCACAAAAACAAAACTTTTGACAAGTTTAGGCAGTTTTGGGCTGAAGTGGAAAAGCATTTAGGTAGACCCATAAAGGCACTTCGATCCGATCGAGGTGGAGAATATCTTTCTGATAAGTTCTTGGGACACTTATTAGAGAATGAGATTTTATCCCATTTGACTGCGCTGAGTACTCTGTAGTAGAATGGCATGGTGAAGAGAAGAAATAAGACTTTGTTTGACATAGTTAGGTCCATGATGAGTTATTCATCATTGCCTTTGTCTTTTTAGGGATATGCGCTACAAATCGTTTGTTATCTTTTGAACAATGTGCCTTCAAAATCGGTTCCTAAAACTCTTCAAGAGTTGTGGATAGGGAAGAGGACTTCCTTAAACCATATTCATATATGGGGATGTCCAGCTCATGCCTTGTTTAAAGATACAAATAAGTTGGAAGCACGTTCGGAAGTTTGTGTGTTTATAGGATATCCAAAAGGGACTAAATGGGGTTAATTTTTATAACCCAAAGGAAAATAAAGTCGTGGTTTCAACTAATGTAACATTCCTTGAGGAAAGTTACATGAATGAATTTAAGACTTGAAGCAAAGTGGTGCTTGAGGAGTTGAGGAGTGATTTGATTACTCTAGGGGTTTCGGTAGAAACCACTCCAATTGGTGTAGAAAAACCAAACGAACCTAAACAACAACTTAAGGGGCTTCGGTGTAGTGGGAGGATCGGGCGTCAACCCAAGAGGTATATGTTCAATGGTGAGGCCTACTTGGCTGAACTGAATGAACATAACAGGGATCCTTACACTTTTGTAGAGGCTATGGAGGATGTTAATTTAAAACTCTGGATAGAGGCCACGAACATAGAGATGAAGTCTATGGAGACTAATCGGGTCTGGGAGCTTGTGGATCTTTCTAAAGGGATAAAACCCATAAGGTGTAAGTGGATCTATAGACGAAGAAAGGAGTGAATGGAAAGGTCAAAACCTTTAAGACTAGACTGGTAGCTAAAGGATTCACACAAAAGGAAGGAATCAATTATGAGGAAAACATTTCGCTTATAGCCATGCTTAAGTCGTTTCGGATTCTCTTGTCCATAGTTGCCGCACTTAACTATAAGATTTGGTAGATGGATGTCAAGATGACCTTTCTAAATGACTATCTTGATGAGTCCATTTATATGGAACAACCGGATGAATTCAAGGTCAAGGGTCAAGAGGCTAAAGTTTGTAAGCTACTAAAGTTAATATATGAACTTAAGCAGGCTTCCCATTCTCAAAACATAAGATTTGATCAAGTGATTAAGACTTATGGGTTTGCACAAAATGTGGACGAACCATGTGTGTACAAACACATTAAGGATGAGATGATGGTTTTTCTACAGCACTATGTGGATGACAATCTGTTAATTGGCAATAACGTTGGAGCATTGTCATCGATCAAATTATAGTTGACAAAACAGTTTGACATGAAGGACTTGGGTAAGTCTAATTTTGTTCTTGGTATTTAGATCTTTCGAGATAGGAAGAACAAAATGATAGCTTTGTCCCAGGCCGGCTATATAAATAAGATTCTCAAGAAATTTGCAATGCAGGGTTCCAAGAAAGGTGGGCAACCATCTAGGTCTAGAATTTCTCTTTCTAAGAAAGACTCTCTAAACTCTAAGGAAGAAAGAGAATACATGAAGAAGGTGCCTTATGCTTCGACGGTGGGTAGTCTCATGTATGCCATGCTTTGCACACGACTGGATATTTGTTATGCGGTTAGGATTGTAAGTCGATTTCAGGCGGATCCGAGACCAAACCATTGGGTCACAGTCAAGCATATTTTCAAGTACTTGAGAAGGACTCGAGGGTATATGCTTATGTATTTGGGTGAGGACGTCTAGGATACATTGACTTAGATTTCCAATCCTAACTAGATTAAAGGAGATCGACTTCTGGTTTTGTGTTTACTTTGGGTGACGGTGCCATCAGTTAAAGAAGTGTAAAGCAAGATTGCACTTTGAATTCGACAATGGAGGCCGAGTTCTTTGGGATCTTAAGGTAGTTCCTAGTATGGATAAGGCGGTATTGCTATATTGTGATAATAGTGCAATGGTGGCTAATGGTAATGAACCAAGATTTCACAAGAAGAGTAAGCATATTGATTAAAAGTATCATGTGATAAAGGACTTCGTAGAAGGCGGGCATGTTGCTGTGAGCAAAATCGCGTCATAGGACAATTCAGCTGATCCATTCACGAAGACACTTACTGGAAGAGTCTTCGACAGGCATGTGGAAGCTATGGGGATGCGAGATTTGCCATCTTTACTCACTTAGTATAAGTGGGAGATTGTTGGATATGTATGTCCTAAGGAGTAAAAATGTAATATGTTTTTGGAGACATTTTTATCAATAAAGAATTTATTTATTATTTATGTATCAAATCTTGTCCTCTTTACATTCATATTTTTTGAATGTATGTTGAGCAAACAAAAGTCTGAGATTATCAATCTAAACCTTTAAGAATTGGGCATATGATGGATAGATTATGCGAAAGACACGATTCTTAAGGTGATGATCTAAATCATAAGATCTACAATCGAGGGAATAAAGTTGGGCACTTTATTCATGCAAATATTGTTATGTTGTCTATATCCCTAATGAAAGATGGTTTGTCTTGGCCATCGGAGGTGGACTCTATGAATAGAAACATTAGTACATTCTCATAGGTGACAATGTGTTGGATCGAGACATAAAGTGAATTGATTTAGATTAATAATTTTGTCTTGACAAATCAATTTACTTAGAACAATCATATGTAATGTATCTTAATCTTGAGATGAATAATGGGCCTATTGTCTTGACTTGTGTCTTTTGATATACCAAAGGGTGACATCCAAATTTTAATAGTGGTGCACATGCCGGTACGATGGAGGCATGACTCTTGATAATGTAGTTGATATCCTCGTATATGTGTTTTCTTATAATTGGAACCCATAACTGTTATTCATAGATATGGAATCTATAACTCCTCTTTAGGAGTAGTTGATATCCTATTATATGCGTTATCTTGTAATTGAAAAACTGAAACGCTTAATCATTTGGATACATAGGTGTAACCGAATGGTATACTGTCTTTGGATGGTAAGTTTTTTTATGGTGAGATAATGGAACGTATAATAAAAATAATCAGGAAGGTAAAAAAAAATTATTCTAAAGCTGATTATGAATAATCCTATAGGGATACGACACATCATGATACGTCATAGAGACTTAGCTATACGGGCTTTGTAATTCTATATAGTTCGAGAGTGCAGGTCTAAGCTTTTAATAGAGTAGCGTTAGAGTCGATAATTACTAAATGTATATCTGGGATATTGGGTTTTATAATTATCGGGAGCTTGAACTATATAGATCCATCAAGTCCCCTTTGCTAGCTCATAAAAATCCTGTAACGATATGACATGCTTTTCCAATAATTGGTGACGTGTGTCAAATTATCAAATTGGCTGAAAATTTGACAGGATTAGATAATTCATGTCATTTATCGGTTGAATTGATTTTGTGAAAATTAATTCAAGATAAACTTGTTGAATTATCGAGATTAGATAATTCATGTCTGTTTATAAGTTGGATTAAATTTGAATTAATTCAAGATAAACTTGTTGAATCATCAAGAATATTTATTTTCCTAGAGATTATCTAGATATGACTGTTTTAATTAGATAACTTCTCTATTAGGTTATTTGAATTAAAACTGAAGCTCTATCCCAAGATTCTTGGATGGGAAATAAAGATTCGCAAGGATCATTTATTGTAAGTTCGACAGGCTGATTTTTAAGTTCGACCTACCGATAGAGCAAGTTTGGCAGTCTGATCTGCTAGTTTGGCCCGCTGACTGAGCGATAAATCAATCATGCATTTTCATACGAATTTTATCAGATTTGATCCTGATTTGAATTTTCGAGGCCTTATCTATTAAGGACTAACCTATGGGCCCAACCTCTATAAAAAGAGAAGTGAGACTCATTATTATTTAGATCAGTTGAGAAATCTTGAGTGAGACTCTAAAACTTCCTAAAAAGCTCTTGTTCCCAAATCATAAACTATAGATTTGGGTATTTCTCAATTGGTTGGAAGGAGAGTTGCCTAGTGGAAGAGCTGTACGAGTGTGCCCACGCACACACCGATTGTGGATAGAGAATAGCAAAGAAGACTAGTTGGTTGAAGCTCTTCTAGAACATTACTTCTCATCATAAATTGCGGAGCTTTTCGGCAAACAATGTTAGTAAGAAACTTGTGTTTTAGAAAATACTCTGGTATAAAAAATTTTTAAAATTTCACTGCGTACTGTTTTTTCAACAATCTCTATTAGGTTATTTGAATTAAAACTGATGCTCTATCCCAAGATTCTTGGATGGGAAATAAAGATTCACAAGGATCATTTATTGTAAGTTCGACAGGCTAATTTTTAAGTTCGGCCTACCGATAGAGCAAGTTTGGCAGTCTGATCTGCTAGTTTGGCCCGTTGATTGAGTGATAAATCAATCATGCATTTTCATATGAATTTTATCAGATTTGATCCTGATTTAAATTTTCGAGGCCTTATCTATTAAGGACTAACCTCTGGGCCCAACCTCTATAAAAAGAGAAGTGAGACTCATTATTATTTAGATCAGTTGAGAAATCTAGAGTGAGACTCTAAAACTCCCTAAAAAGCTCTTGTTCCCAAATCACAAACTATAGGTTTGGGTATTTCTCAATTGGTTGGAAAGAGAGTTGCCTGGTGGAAGAGCTGTACAAGTGTGCCCACGCACACACCGATCGTGGATAGAGAATAGCAAAGAAGACTAGTTGGTTGCAGCTCTTCTAGAACATTACTTCTCATCATAAATTGCGGAGCTTTTCAGCAAACAATGTTAGTAAGAAACTTGTGTTTAAGAAAATACTCTGGTATAAAATTTTTTTAAAATTTCACTGCGGACTGTTTTTTCAACAATCTAGGTACTAGAATGGTGATCAATAAGGGAATAGGTATGCTACATGCTATTTCATCGACATTGTCCATTGAGAGAATAGTGGAGTTGTCAATGTCACTAAAAATAGGATCACTGTTAGATATTGATATGTCATCTTGATAGGGAGTTTCAACGACATCAGCCGCATTTAGGTGCATTTGGGTGGAAGACTTGACCTCTTGATGACCACTAGAGGATGCCATAATGTGAAGAAATTAAAAGGAAAAACAATCAAAGGATTTCCTAGATCGAGAGGTCAACCTAAAAAAATACTACAAAAATAAGGGCTAAGGTTTAAAGATATCAATATTTGAACCAAATAGTCGATCATTCATAGGATGAGTGACTTCACTTAAAGTCCAGGACAACACAAAATCTCTTTAAGAGATTCAAAAAGTGTGCAAAAGTGTCCCAAAAGCCTCAAAATGGGTGTGCTTTTTCATTTTTCATAGTTCTTTTATGATGCTTAAATCATTTTTGTAAGAAAACTCAAGAACAGGAGTACAAGTCTAATCAAAACAAAGAAAATATAAAGAGGAAAGTTCAAAACTTACTAATTTGGAGTTTTGAGATGGAGAAGAAAGCCTTGAGATCAAAGGAATTCATGTGAAGATCAAAAAGCAAACTCAAAATGCAGCGGATGAGGATAAAAAGAAAGATTGAAAACTTGAGAAGACTTTGGTAGAGTTTTGGTGTGAAATCCGATAATGAAGTGGTTTACATTAGTTTTGAAACTCGTATTTATGAACTCACTATGAGGAATGATCTCAACTGCTCGATCATGAAACTGTCTATCTAATGGCCCAAGAATAAGGCATCCAAAGATCACTATCCTACAATCATAACTTTAGGTGGGAAAACACCAAATCCATTCAACGATTTAGATCGAAACCCTCAGGAGAAAATGAGACTTAATGCTTGATGTGATAGCTGAGTCAGCCAATGAAACTATTTGCCTGCCCGAGGTGTTATAAGTTCAAGGGTCGAATCATTGCATGACTCAGAGTCTTCTCCGATAAGCAACTCCAAGACGGATAAAGGCTCGACATCTAAGCAACAAAAGACCTATCGAGGTCTTGTCTTTGAAAGAGCGAAGCAACTTGAGGAGTCACTTCACGCTACAAGGCAATTGTCATGGGTAATCTTGATGGCCCAAGGACCAAAGTCAAGATTGAGAAGAAACCTATAAAATCCCAAGTCCGAGGTGGATCGGCAGGGGGCAAATTAAAGAAATCTCTCTAAGAGGGTGAGATAAGCTTGAAGGGTCAAGTAGTCGAGATAATCGGATGACCAAGTTTAAAAAATACAGACGCAAATTTGAATTTAGAAAGGTCAACTAAATCTCCCTTGAATCAAGAAAGGATGTACCACACAAGATTCAAGGGAAGAAGTAATACGTAAAATATGGGAAAGGCATTGAAATAAATCAAGAAAGAAGATATTCCCAAACTAACGGTGATATTATTTCCCATAATTGTTTTATATGTAAAAATGTAACTATAAATAGAGGTGAAAACCTCAAAAAAGGGACCTTAGAGTCTCTCGTGTGTGTAATAGTGCAAAAATAGTGAAAATTCTCTCAACAATAGACGTAGCTTTCAATGAGTGAACCTTTATAATTTCTAGTGTTCTTATTCTTTTCTTTACATTTTATTTGCATTACTACATGAAAGACCTAATATGGTGAGTGTTTCATGAGAGATTATTGTTGGCGATTTTCCACCAACACTTACCATGTATTTATAGTTGCAGATTATGTTGTACAGATTTTGCTAGCTTATGTTTGAATTTTTCAATTTGTTGCATGTTGCAAATTAAAAGCCCCAATTCTACAAAGAACGAAAAATATACAAACAAAAAATACATAAGAACAAATGAAATTTATAGTCGTTTGTCCTCGATGTGAGAGTTACGTTCACTTTTGGTCGCTACAGAATGATTTACTATGATGATGAAGAAGTTAACAAAAGTAAATTGTACACTCTCTTTCAAGAATTTTCTCAAGCCTCTTTCTCAATTTTTGAGAAAACACTCTCTACCCAAAAAAAGAGAGTCTATTTATAGGTTTACAAAATAATAGGAAACAAACCACAAAAGAACGTAAAAACTCACATCAAATCTAGGACACACACGGCCGTGTGAGATTTTGTCTCGCGGTACAGATCTTTACACTCTGCGAGAGGCTGTGTGCCTTCCTCTCCGTGGGGACACTTCTTTCTTTCGTCACAACCACACGAAATCTTCTACCCTGGGGGTGATCTCTTGGGAACAAAAGAACCCATTTTTTCTTGTGTTTTTCTTCTCTCTTGCACCTTTGTAGTAAAATTTTGGGCTAGGGCGGAAGGCTTCCCGCCTCCCCTCCCCTTCTAACCCCCACGGCGACCTTATCAGGAAGGTGGATCTCCAAAATCTTCGCATGATGTGATATTTAAAAAGACGTTGAATTTGGCTCCACACTTTGTATCATGGCAAGACTTTGAGAAAAGATTTGAAATGTAGTTCGGTTGTTCTTAAGTAGTTTTTCTGTTGTGCTCTTGGAGTTGCACAGTGACTCCTTTAGGTGTCATTTTGCCAAGACTGTTAATCTTTTCATTCATCTGCATCATTCTGCAAATCTTTTTGCTCTCTGAACAGATTGGAGTCTACACTTTTAGAATGAACAAGGTCTCTAAAAAACGCACTTAGTATTAGCTAACATGGAAGATTAAAAAGAAGAAGAAGAAGAAGAAAGATTAAAGCCGAAGAACTTGAAACCCCTGGAATTTGAATGCAAGTGAAGACTCAAGGTGCTCCCATGCTGACTTGGTGTTCTTCCTACAACTATCTCTAAAATCAGAACACCGAAACTAAGGACCACAGGTTTTCCGGAGAAAATCGAGCTAGTTCATAGCATGTAACTTGAAAAAAGTGTACAGCATACAACAGAAACATCTTGCCTTGTTTTTAAATATATATTTTCTCCTTTTGAGCAAGCGTCTTGCGCTTTTAAGAGTTCAGTTATCGTGTAACAAACTGGGTGCGAAACGTTAAAGACAGTTATACCCTAAAAAAAATATATAAATAAAATACAAAGAAATGACCCGACACAAAATTCCCATATTTTGCTTGTTCCCTTATAAATCATGTTCTGTCATCATATTTAGCTTTAGCAAGTTCAGCTTAAAAGGTGATTTTTAAGATTCATTCAAGACAAAGAAGTAAATAAAGGGTGGATATTTTTACAACTTACAAAGTTTTATCACATATTTCACAAGTAGACGTTAACAAGAATACAGGATTATACATCTGAAACAAAGTTGTGACAGAATAACCACTTTCTATCCATGACGATCCAAAACGCAAGAGTAGATTCTATAAAAGATAAAACCAGCATAGTGTGAAATCAATTCTAATCATTAATGCAGGCAAACCACACAGACCGATTTGCACAGTAAAGCAGCAGCTCTATAGGAACCACTACTATCGTGGCTTTGCACCGCCATTTTCTTGGATGCTGTTGACTGGAGTTGAGGAACCACTTCTTCTAGAAGCACTGGATTGCCCTGTGATGGTCCTGCCCATGAACTTCCCTGCTTTGCTAAGGCCACTGCCTACAGCTCCGAGTCCGCTTCCTACTAACCCCACACCAGTACCAATGCCACTTCCCACAAGGCCAACTCCCGTGCCAATGCCACTTCCCACAAGCCCAACTCCAGTGCCAATACCAGTACCAACCATCCCAACACCTGAACCAACAAGGTGCACTGCTCCATCAAGAGCATCCATTGTGCTTCCTATAACACCCTCAGCTTTAAGCTTCTTTCTGGCTTCGAGGATTCTTTTCTCTTCCTCCAGAGCAGACAGCTGCTCTTCCTTGTTGAATTGATGGTACAAGACCTGAGAACAGAAACCAATTTTTTTAAAATAATAATAATAATAATAATAAAAGGCCCCAGAAGAAGAAAAAAAAGGCCCACATTTTTAGCTCCATCACGAACAAAAAGCATGTAAAAGATCTGATTAATATCTAATTGTAGCAAAAATAAAGTATTATTCAAAAGCCACTAAGATATACGCTGAAAAATAGAAGGAAAATGTTCATCCCAACCTTGATTGTAACAGTTCCTCTGTCCTTCTTATCCTTAACTTTTAGCGTGTCAAGGGATGCTAGCAGTCTGAGTTCAGACTCTTTTAAAGTTTCTGCTTCCAGTTCAATCAAAGGTAATTTTGCTATTCCCAAGCGCTTGTCTTGCCCAATGTCCTGATCAAAAACCTGTTCAAAACCAACATGAATCATTTTATTCTCTATCCAACAACACCAACTTGAACTGCAAGTATAACATTTATCAAAGCAACAAGGTAAAACCCAGTGGACAAAGAGGAGCTCCATGAACACTTCTATGAGAATATCAGGGCAGCATTCTCGTGTGCTTTTGGAGTTGATAAAGACTACTCATTCAATCTATGTGTATCTTTCCTAAACAATATAAAATTTGCAAGTGCACTTCATCTGTGTTTGTGGAAACGGAAATTTCCATTGGCATGTTTATGAGGTCAACACATCCTACATTTTGCTTATACTATTTTTTTTCTTCCAACCACACTTTTTCTGAAACTGAAAGGAATTATCACGGACCTTTTAATTATCTATATAAAACATGGACACCTGTTCTCAAGTGGCACTCCCGTCAGCAAAAAGTTTGCTTCCTTTATTCGTCCAAATGCTTCCAAAATCGTTGATGCTCAGTCATAACTCCAAAATCATAGCCACTAACTTAGGAGGAGAAAAGGGGCCTCCATGTTAGTGGGGGATAAAAACTCCACCTCCAATTATGCCCGACCCTTGTATAGTTGGTTCTCCTAAACTATGAATGATGCTAACAAATGCAAATCATAGCTACTCAAAGTTAGGAGGGAAAAAGGGGCCTCCATGTTAGCGGGGGACAAAAACTCCACCTCCAATTATGCCCACCCTTATATAGTCGGTTCTCCTAAACTATAAATGATGCTAAAAATGCATGTAGACTAATTTGTCATGTTTACCTCCTGAATTATGCATGCTCTTTCATACAAGGTCAGAAAAGCATAATACCACACTTATAAAGGAAGTCTTTTTTTTTTTTTTTTGGAATTTAGAAAGAAAGACTTCAGACATTATATACAGCCATGAACCTTTCCAAGGAACTGTGGAGATGTATGAAAAGACATATTCAGGAAAAGAAGGGCAAATTAATGTGAAGCAAGGGTGAACTAGAACAATCATTAGTTAGAACCTCAATAATAAGCGACTGTGTCTCCTTGTCTTCTGCAATCAGTTCAAATGTTTGATTCCAGACAGGATTCAGGTTGTTGTCAACGACCTTGGTTTTAACCTTGAACAGTGGCCTTATATGCACAACAACATATGGATCAGATTTCCCAATCATTTCCATGTTCTTCAAGTTATTAGCTTTCACAATTGTCAAGGTAAGCTTTCCCTGAGGCTTAAGCTCCAACTCACTGTACGAAATTACAGATTAGTCAAATTAAAATGCACGCACGTGAGTGGATGTATGCCTATACACACAATACACATGCACAAAGAGGCCAAACCAATGGATGGCATCATAGTTAAGAAAACAGCTGAAGCATGCGATAAAGCATTAGTATAAACATAAATGCACATCTGTTCTTACCATGCATCCGAGACACATGTACATATGTATATGTACGCACACACATATGCAGTAACTACTTCGATTTCATTTTCATTTGCACCTTTTCTTAACTTCTCTCAAAGCCTAATAAACCTATGAATGCACTCATAACATTTATCCATTGAAGATTCATAAACTATAAGACAAAGAATTAGACCAAAAGCTTTAGTGTCAATGCAGCTTTGCTTGTTGACAAAACTGCAAAGAAAAACAACATATTTCTTCCAGGTCACACTATTAAAAAGCTAAATTACAAATCTGCCTGGGGGTACTAAAGAGAGAAGCGAAAATCATACAATAAAAGACAAGTACATGCCATTCATGAATACCTTGTATCAACAGGAATACCACCAATTGGAACAACAATCCTGTGGGGCCACTGGAGCATATCTGTGACAATTGATTCCACAGTATCCTACGAGTATTTGGGAGAAAAAAAAAAGTCTAAGAAACAAAGTAAATCAATGGAAAGAATAAAGGTTTACATATCAAGCAAAAACTTACATCTATCATATCTGAAATTCCAGGAATGGCAGTTAAGCTTCCACCAACAGCCTTTAGTGTATACTCAATTCTAGGCTTTGGCTGATTGAGTGTAAACGATTCAGTCAGTTTAAAAAGTGCCACACACATCAAACATATATCGTTTAACTCCTATTAAAGGATACACAAACCGGATGCAATACTTCTCAGCAGGAAAAAAAATGATTCTAAAATTTAAAAGACAAAAAACACTCTTACAGAGGTCAGAGAAATTTAGATTTGACATTCTCCAACACTAGGTGGAAACTCTGTTCACTTTCATTAGTTCATCATTCAGGTAAAATCAATTCGTATAAGCCAACGTGCATCAATATGTTGTGTCAAACACTCATTTTTTTTGCAGTCTAGTCTTCACAGGCAAACATAAACCAAAATTATATCATTTCATAATTCATGCATGCAATCAAAGGAAAAGGTAGTTGCTCACACGCTAAGTCCGGGATATCAATCCAGCTAATGATTATGCTTGAATTTGTGACTCAATTTTGTAAGTTTGTGCATATTAGCTGTTCTTTGAATAAAAAGAACAAAAATAGAAGATACGCTTCCAAAAATTTCCCATGAAAGCAACTAACATGTAAAATAGCTTTAGGATTCGAAAACAAGAGATTCTGATGATATCAGAACCCTATTTCATTCACTCCTTAGAACAGAAAATTAAATGTTCATCAATGTGCATGCACCTAAAACTGACTGACTTCACGCAAAAAGCCTATTTACGAGATCGTAGGCAGCGTAAATGGGAAAGGAGGTGTTGAAAAATGAAGATTAAATATAAAAGGCTTATAACGTTCTAAATGTTTTTAACATAGTACTCTGTGACATAATTTCTATCTTTAAGGTTCATAGCATTACCATTTGAGAAAGCAAAATAAGTAACCACAGCATCGGGATAGATCTTGCATGTCATGTTTAATGAGAAAAAGAAAAAATATGTATAACCACGTTTATAGAGAGAGAAATTAAAGAAAAATGGTAGATATGCAAGCAGGCAAGCTTGAACTTAAATAATAATAATAATAATAATAATAAATACCTCAGAGAGCAGGGCCACAACAACAGCAGAAATACAAGGAATCTCTTCAGCAAGTTGGAAGATAACACGAATAACAGTAAAAACTTGAAGATCCTTCAACTGCATCAGATTTAACCACAAAAATTCTCAATAATTACCAGTCGAAGAAACATGGATAGTTGCATACACTACCATTAAACACATAAGGAAAATGCTGAGTTTATAATTCAAAATTGTTTACGCAATGACCTGAATTGGAATTGAAGCCACAAGTGCCGCTTCCACACCCAATATGATGCTTGGATCACCACCCCACTTAAAATCGATGTCCATTATGATCTGGCCTTTCTGAAGACTCTGGACACGAATTCCTGCATTAATGTTTTGAGCAAGACAAATGCTTAAAAGAAACACTCGTAAATAAAATGAGAAAGTGAATTCAGTGGGTACAGAAATTCGTATTCACATAAAGAAACCACAACATAACTGGGCAAGAAGAGAAAACTCATAAAATATAGGCAGAGGCAGTAGCTAACTTTGGACTAGGGGAAAGAGCAATATCTTCTAATCATGAAATTAATATCAGGACGGATAGGATTAATTAACCTAAACATCAATCATTAATGCTCCATATTTTTCTCACTAAATGCCTAGAATTCATACACCTCCTAAGTGTCAACACCTTAATAATCAATTTGAAAAGGAACTTTCATTTAACTGAAACTTGGGAGCAATTTACATCCTTTTAAAAGTGGGAGCAGGTAGGCGTAGCATGATGGGGAATTGCATAACATTATAGAAGTCAAAAGACTTGGACAACCTACTTCATGCTAAAAACTCAAGTCAATATTAAATTACATTCATGAAAAATGTATTGAAACAATGTCGTACTACACAAGATTACTGCAGTCAGAACTCTAAGGATGAGGAGAGAAAACAGAGATAATGATGATTGATTTATACCTTCAATTTTTGGTGCTACAGTACCCAGAGACAACTTGCTGAACTTCAATGAAGTGATTCCCGGAGGTCGGTATTCCTCCAATAGTGGTTCAACAGATTCTTTTATCACCAATTCTGCTGCCTGAGAGTGAACAATTCCAACAGCCTTGAGGTAAGTATTCCAAAGATGGAAATATATTTAAGCTTCTCAATTTTATTTGTGTATTTATCTGATCTTCTTTTGTTAATATCGCTTCACCAAAAGGAAATGTATTCAGCGCTCATGATCTAATCTCTACAATCAGTTTGCATATATATATATATATATATATAACTAAATATCTTTATTGTTGTAAGTAATATAAAATAAAATTTTGTGAATTTTGTGCATGTAAAAACATATAAAAAAAATTCCTTCAAAAAAAAAATTTCTTCCATCGTGTACATACGAAAATTGCAAATAGGAGAAAGTAAATTTTCTCAAAGGTGAAACGAAAATTTTCATCATCGAAATAAACTTGTAAAGTTCCAGCAGGAGTAATTATTTAAATGTTCCTTCATTGTAAAACACATCCATAAATAGTGTGTACAAAATAGGCAAATTTATAAAATTTCTTTTCTCCTAATATTTGCATTAAAGAACTAAATTATCCAAATATAGTTGGACATTTCAAGCCTAGCTAGGCTGGAAGTTTTCGCGGGAGAAAACAAGAGGGAAAAATTTTACGTCTCTACAACTACTTTTAAGCATAAAGCGTCCTTATATTAAAGTAACAAAACAATGTGAGACGCACTAAACTTAAGAAAGAGTTTATGACCTTGAATTCTAATCGTTAAATAGGTTACCATTTTATAGAAAATGAGACTCATCTCATTTTTTTCGCTGAGAAGATAGAGAAAAATTTGTATTTAAAGGTATACAACTGTAAACATAGGATGAGAAAAACAAGCCTTATCTTACATCTGCAACGTATGGCCACAATTTACTGAGTTGCTTGTTCAGCCATTTCACCTGAGAGAACAGATCAAAGTGATCCAGTCATACGATGAAAATATTACCTTGTTCATAAAAGAAAATAGATTAATATCAAAAGCAAACAGTTAGGAAGCAACTTGTTCGTAGACAGGGAATGAAATCCATTCGGGAAAATTATCCCCACATATTTTCTTCAGGTCATCTCTGTTAAGGGACCCAAGGAGTTTTATATCAACCGCCTGCAAAGCAAATGGCGTTTATTGATATTATTCTAACTTTATAATTCGCATGGAAAATTAAAAAATAAAACATATATTCTTTAGTGAGTGTGAAGAATGTACAGAAGCATAGGCCACAGATAAATCACACTAGTGAATGCAATGCCAACACCCACGAAAACTTCAACACATGATTACTTCTAGCTCCACTTCCTAATATACCACAATTAAAATTGCAGTGCACATTAATTTTTACATACATCAACGCTGACGTTCAAGGAATGTAAAAACAATTTAACTGTAATCATAACCATGGAGGCGACAATATTCACATTTCTATTTTTGACAACTTTGAAATCAAACAAAATGTTTAGACCAAATGAATGCACGCAATTCGAATTAAGCATTCATTATGTTCTCAATTTGCCATTTCCAATTCAGTTGTCTGTTTTAATTTCACAACACGAAAATGAATTGATCAATGTTAACTGTATCTCCTCATCTCAACAAATTCTCAGTTTTCAGATGAAACTATATGAAAACCAAACAAAACTTGAATTTAAGAACCATAAAAATAGATTTCATGGAAAGGACCATTAAAAAGAATTCATGTAAAATCAATAGTTACTTCTAATTCTAAATTCCAAGAGCTTCACAGCCAAATTATATACCCTAATCTTCAAAGTAACAAACATAACGGGACCGAATCACAGCTCCAGCAAAATGAGGTATGATAGGATACTCATCTTTATGGTATAGAGCTAAATCACAAGAACTTCCACTCTTTACATTATCACCACAACTTCAAATCCAAAAATGGCAAACCAATCAAACCAATAAAAAAAAAAAAAAACTGCAAGAATTCGACATGAATTCAAACAAATCATTCTGAAAACACTCAGAAAGGGGAAATTCCAGTCGTACCTTGGCAATTCGCTTGGTGCTGCGTCGCGTCATCATGTGACGCCATCCAGCCATTAACGCGATCCCCATGATCATCCCCATAAGAATCCCCGAAATCAACCCCATTTTTCAAGAAATCCGAAATGCAATTCTTCCTCAACACCAACCGAAAACAGAATAGAAAGCAAAGAAACAAAAATTCAATTTCAAATTCAAAAAAAAAAGAAAAGAAAACTAAGACATTCACGTCAAAATCAACAATAAAATCTAGAAAATGAGGAAGAAATAGAGAGAGAGAAAAAAAAGTTACCAGTGCAGAGAAAGTAGACAGTGAGCGTTGTTGAAAAGTGAGTGAAGATTAGGGACCAGAGAAAAGGAAAGGAAAATATATAATCAAATCAGAAGGAAAATAAGACGTGCATTTACGAATAAAATGAATTCTTATCTTTAGTGTCTTTTTTCTATTTCTCCTGTCGTTATTAGCGTTGTTTGGGTTTTAAAAGGTCGCTCTCAGCTTCACCAAGATTTTTTATTTTGGACACAAAACCGAAAAGCAATCAAGACTGGTAGGCCACGTCCAAAAGAGCATTCAATTTTTTTTCCCTTTAAATTCTTCAACAAATTAATCTTTTGTTTTTCTCGAGGAAATCAATAAATTAATTCAATCGTTTTCTTTTTTATTTTTTTTTTTTTTTTGGTTCGTCTTGGATTTTTTGGTTTTTGCTCGTAGCATTTCATGGCCGTTGGGCCGTTTCTCGCCCCTTTGGCATTCGTAAGCGAACAATAATTCGGAATTAATTCTTCAAAAAGAAACCGATGTTTATTATGGTTGTTCTTTTGATGGTGTACGAAATATCTCACGAATATTTGGTTCTGTGGTCAATCCAACGCACTTGCTTTAGGGTTTCTTTTTTTGGATGGACTGGATTGTGTTGTACAAGAATGATATATTAAAAACTTATCAAAGAATGATGGTTATCCACCAATAAACTTTATAAAAATAAAAATCCTAGATAAATAGTAATAATTGTTGAGATAAGCCATGTAAATTTTCTTATAAATTCTCTCTTCCGTCATTTATTCATAACACACCTCTCCTTTATAATCAACAAGAGATTCTCTCTCTAATTTCTCTCTATGAATTCTCTCTAAAATTTTTTTTGTTTTATAATTTTAGTCTTGCATTTCTTAGTTTTCATAATTAGCATGAACGCTTTAGTTCCTATGCAACTTCCCATATCTAAGAACTAAAAGAAAAGGTATATCATTTAACTAAATTAGTTCTCTTCAATATTAATGGTTATGCCTCTACTTATTAATTATTTGTACTTTTATTTATTATGGAATGCTAAGCCTCATACTTATTAATTGCTTCAATTTATGTTCAATATGACAGGCTAAGCCTCCTACTTTTTAATTGCTTTTATTTATGTTTAATATGAAAGGTTAAGCTTCCTACCTATTAATTGTTTCTATTCAATATAAAAGGCCAAATCTCCTATCTATTGATAGTTTGTTGTTGTTCTAACATATATATATATATATATATATTATTATTATTCTCGCACATATATATGTTCTAACTCTATGTTTGTTTATCTTAAATTTTATTACAAGTGACTATTGTTTATGTATTCGTTTATATGTTACTGTTACAATACATAGTTTTGTATTTTCTTAAAATACCAATCAAGAGCAATTACATCTTTATGCTACTCCATATGGCTATAAAACTATTCCAACGGTGATAAACGGCTAGCTTTTGTTCTATAAATTGATAAATTCTTCACTCGATTATATCACTTCTTATCCTCCTCAATATCTTATCTTCTCACTAGAAATCGCCTATACTTATGATTTCCACAAAATGATTAATCCGTTCTTATGATCATAATTGCTCTCTTCATAGTGCTTATTATTCTTCTTATTGTTGGAGAATATTCTCCCACGGAATTTAATTTGTTATTTATATTTATCACATTTTTTTTCTTCTTTTGTTAATTATTATTATGTTTGACATGTAATGTTTGTACTATTTATGCTTAAATAAATAAAGTTATAATTTTAATTATTATTATATTTAGTTATAGTTATCACCATGTCAAACTTTATAAAACTTGATTTCATTGCATTGGATATCACGGGAAAGAATTACATGCCTTAGATTCTTGATGTAGAAATGCATATTAAGTCAATGGGTCTTTAGGGGACAATTAAAGAATGCAATACTACATCATCATAAGGTAAGGCAAAAGAAATGATTTCCCTTCGCAGACACCTTGATGATGGTTTAAAATGCGAATATCTCTCTGTGAAAGATCCAAATGCATTATGGAAGGATCTTAAAGAAAAATTCAATCATCAAGAGGAAGTTAAACTTCTTACAACCCGTGTTGAGGCTGAGCTCGGTGCCATCGTCGAAGAGCCAATCTCCAAGTGATCGGCCCAACAGCTTGGCAAAGATACAGGCAGCCGGTGACCGACCTCGATAACACTAAATCTCATGTCTGAGGTTCTCCTCAAGGCCCCCCCGGCCGCAGCACACCAGGCTGCCTCCTTGGACCCACTACCAACTCGGGTTAAACTGCCGCCATGCTAAAGTAGCCTGCCACACAACATTATTACTCAACAAAAGGCACACAACTCACCGCTAAATGGGAGATGATCCATCAGCAGAGAGACATGACACTTGTCACCAACAACCAAACAGGCCATAATGTAACACTCAGATTGTGGGCAAAACTCACCTAACACCCGGTCTAAGTCTTGGCCTATAAATAAGACGCATTAATTGCGTAGAGGGGGCTGCTTCCCACCAAACTAGTTTCAGTTCCCGACCTCTGCGGAGCAAACCCTGCCTTTGAGCAGTGAAGAGCCCTGATTTGTTTACTGACCACCTTATGCCTCCGAGGCATCCCTCATCTTGTTGTAGGTCGATCGGATCAGGTAGAGGCGAACAGCAAAGAGTAGAGCACCGTGCACAGTAGCAAGTGGTGTTGGTACAACACCGAAACACAATAAGCATCAACATTTTGGCGCTAGAAGGAGGGCGCCTTGCGCCTTTCAATTAAAATACCAAGCACAGCCATTTCTCGGTTCACAATGGTAACTCGAGGGAACGCCCGGGATGACGCTGCCAAACAAGAGGGGTTGGGAGATTAGCGAAATCGGCATCAGAAGACCGATAGACCAAGGGGCCGTCCGCGAGCTGCGAGGTCTCGATCCGATGGGCAAGGAAGTACGACACGAGCCGAGCAGGCACCAGACCCGGTCATGCAAGACTCAATCTGAGAACTTACTAACGCTATCCGGATACTCACCCAACAGTTTGTGCAGCAGGCACAACACCATATTGTACCCGGCCTCCTTCCCCTAGCCCCGGCTGACCAAGATGGAGGTTGAGCAGGACGAAAGATCAGCCCCATCGACGAAGCAAACTCCAAACGCACCCGAGGCTCCAAGCACGATATCTTGGCCAACAATAGGCTTGTTCAGGAAGGCCGAGTCAGCCCGCAGGTGCCGCGGGCACCATCACCCTAAGGTTCTTGGGCCTATGTTTTTTATAGGCTCGAGCGCTGAAGGGTACAATGAGGTCGGGAACTTGAAGCCGGTGACTAGGCCAAGGGTGAAGCACCCTATAGGGTCGAACTACCTGAGGATACAAACAGTCATTAGCTTCGAGACCTACAGCGCCAAATCGACGAAATTCGCAATAACCGGTTTGGCCTAGAGGTCATGGGAGCCCTAGATCCTCCATTCTCAGACATGATAATGTGAGCCCCTATGCCGCCCAAGTTCAAGGTCCCATAAATCAAGGCTTATGATGGGAACACAGATGTTGATGAGCATGTCGAGCTATTCCGAGGACATATGCTTCTCCAGAATGCCAACGACGCAGCTATGTGCAAAGCTTTTTCGTTGACCCTCACGGGCCCGGCTCGATAATGGTTCAGACGACTCGAGCTGGCATCCATCACTTCTTTTCGATAGCTCACCGATGCCTTCTTAATGACATTTTGGACCACGAAGACTAAGAAAAAAGAAATTACATACTTGTACGCTGTCAACCAAAGGGACGGTAGCGTCTGAGACTATATAAACAGGTTTACCCGAGTAGCACTTAAGGTCAAACACGTCAAAGACGAGACCCTCAAATACATTTTCGTAAGGGACCTCTGAGATGAAAAGCTTACCTAGTTTCTGGCATTCGAACAACCAAGCACGTTTTCATAGATGCTTGACTATGCCTAGAGGTACGTCGATGTAGCGGAATATATGAAGAAAAGTAGAGATGAGGTCGGCTCGAGTGGCACAAAGAAGAACAAGAAGCAGAAGGCTCTTGAGTAGGGGGCACTAAGCAGAATAAGAAACCGAGAAAGGAAAAGGCTGAGAAGCCAAAACCTCTGATTGGGAAATTCCAGAGCTACACCCCTTAGTGGCGACAATTGATGAGGTATATGCCTAGGTAAGCAAAAAAAAATTGCTAGTACTCTCGTCTAAGCTCAAGGGTAGCATGGTGAAATGGGATCAGATGAAATATTGTGAGTTTCACAAGGACGTGGGACACATTACCTGAGAATGTATATAGTTGAAGGACCAGATCGAGAGGCTGGTTCGAGAAGGACATCTAAGGGAGTTCATTGAACGGGTTATAACACCGACTACCAATACTGACAGAAATGGGTTGTCAAGCCGAGACGGTCAATACTGCCCATGTAATGATAGTGGGAATACCCCGGAACCCCTGAATATCATTCACACGATTTCGACGGGCCTGTTACTGGAGACACCTCGAGTAGTCAGCGAACTTACGTCCGAGAAGCTCAGCTGGTGGAATGCGGTGAGTTCATCAACATGTCCGAGCATGTAAACAAGATTTGCTGCCAACAAGACACTCCCATTACATTCATTGAAGAGGAGGCCGATAAGCTCATCCACCCACAGAACGATGCCCTTGTCTGTGAGCTGCACATTGCCAATAACATTGTGCGACGAGTGCTTGTCGACAATGGCAGCTTGGCCGACATCTTGTTCAAACAGGCTTATGACAAGATGAAGATTGGCAATGTTATAGTCGTCCCGGTCCAGACCACGCTATATGGCTTCACCGACGAATGTGTCCGAGCAGTTGGGAAGGTTGCATTACGAGTAACCTTTGGAGAAGGAGTTGCTCGAGTCACTCGGGTTGTCGACTTCCTCGTCGTTGATAAACCCTCCTAGTATAATATTTTCCTTGCGCGATTGACCCTGAATGCACTGAAGGCTATAGTGTCCACATACCCCCTAGCAATAAAATTTCCCACGGAGAATGGGTTGGAGTCATCCGGTCGTCCCAGAAGGATTCCTGAGCTTGCTATGAGAACGCCATCTATGCAGCAAGCACTCAACTGAATGTCTCGGCTATCTGCATGGCCAATGAAGTAGAGCTTCCAGTGGATCCGTAATCTTGAATGCTGGCCGACCTCGACCCTCGACTTCCTGAGGAAGAGGTAAAAGCAACTCCTGTTGAGGACTTACTGCTGTTTAACGTGGACCTAGAACATCTCGAGTGCACAGTCCAACTCGGATTGTAGCTGCCAGCTGAGATCCGGGCCGACTTAGAGAAGCTACTTACCGAGTATCAAGATGTATTCGCATGGTCACATGAGGACATACTTGGCATAGACCCGAGCATGATTTGTCATCTCCTTAACGTGTAGCCCCAGCCACAAGCGTGCAATACAGAAGAGAAGGGCCTTTAATCCAGAGAGGTACACCGCAATAAACGAGGAAGTCCAGAAACTCCTTAAGGCTTGATTTATCCAAGAAGTTAAATATTCGGAGTGGTTAGCTAATGTTGTGCTCGTCAAGAAGGCTAGTGGGAAGTGGCGGGTCTACATAGATTATATTGACTTGAACAAGGCGTGTCCGAAAGATTGCTTCCTACTGCCCCTGATAGATCAGCTTGTAGACGCGATAGCTAGGCAAGAGCTGTTGAGCTTCATGGATGCATTCTTCGGGTATAATCAAATCCGAATGGCTAAGGAAGACCAGATGAAAATGGCTTTTGTCACCGACCAGGAGCTTTATTGCTATGTGGTAATGCCCTTCGGGCTAAAAAACACAAGGCGACCTATCAACGGCTCGTCAATAAGATGTTTACCAAGCTGATCGGCAAAACAATGGAGGTCTACATGGACAATATATTGGTCAAGTCTGTCCAAGCAAGGGATCACATGGTAGACCTCTGGGCAAGCTTCGACATACTCTGGGAGTATGGGATGAAACTCAACCCGGCAAAGTGCACATTCGGAGTGGGCTCGGGAAGGTTCCTTAGATTTTTAGTTAACCTATGGGGTATTGAGGTCAACCCCGCAAAGGCCCAGGCAATTATCGACATGCACTCACCTCGGACCATGAAGGAAGTGTAGAAACTAACCTGCATGGTGGCAGCTTTATCTAGATTCGTCTCCCGGGCTACCAACAAGTGCTATCCTTTTTTCAAGGCACTTAAGGGGAGGTTTAAGTAAAGCATGGAGTGTGAGGAAGCATTCCAGAACCTCGAAAAGTATCTGGCCACACCCCCGCTCCTATCTAAACCTTTGCCAGGGGAAACGCTAACCACCTACCTAGTTGTTTTCGAGAAGGCCGTGAGCTCAGTTTTGGTCCAGGAAGAAGAGGAAGCCCAACTCTTGGTCTACGACACCAGCCACATGTTCCAAGGTGTGGAGGAGAGGTACCCCCGACTCAAGAAGTTGGCCTTTGCCCTGGTCACTTCTGCTTGGAAGTTGCGACCCTATTACCAGGGCCACACGATAAAAGTACCGACCAAGTTCTCACTGTAGTAAGTTTTGTAGAGTCTCGAGATATCGGGTCGAATGGCCAAGTGGTCGGTTGAGCTCAGCCAATATGATGTTCATTTTGTGTCGAGAACAGCAATCAAGGCTTAGGCCCTAGTCGATTTTATTGTTGAATTTATGGATGTCGAGCAAGGCACGCCTCTGGCCGAGAAAGCGCCCGAAGTTGAAAATGATGTTCCTAGCTGCAGCGATCCCCAGCCTAAACCGGAGCAAGAATGGAAACTCTCCGTGGACGGATCATCTTGCTTAGACAGATTAGGAGCTGGACTATTGCTAGTAAGCCCAAATGGGCACAAGATAACATACGTTCTCACGTTCGACTTCAAAGCTTCGAATAACGAAGCGGTGTACGAAGCACTCTTGGCTGGACTTTGGATCGCGAGAGAAATGGGCGTCGATCACATTGCTATCTATAGTGACTCGATGCTGGTCGTCCAACAAGTCGTCGAAGTTTTCCAGGCTCAGACGGAGTCAATGGCCTAGTATTTAAAAGAAGTCAAGCTGCTACTCAAGAGATTCAGATCCTATGAGTTCAAGCAAATTCCAAGGTCTGAGAACTCTGAAGCCGACGCCCTTGCTTAGCTAGCGTCGGGGCTAGGTGGTGATGACTTAACTTCGATCCCTATTGAGAGGCTAGCCAAGTATAGCTAGAGCAGTATCAAGTATAGCCGAACAGAATGGAGTCGCATGGATGGAACCGATCATTCGATACCTGACCACAACTAAATTGCCTTATGATAAAGAAGAAGCATGTCAGATCCACAACAACTCGACCCGGTATTTGATGATCGGTGGAAAATTGTACCGATACGGCTATACGACCCATGCCTTAGATGTGTAGGCCTAGACGAGGCTCAATACTTGATGAAGGAGATCCACAAAGGCATATGCGGAAACCATTTTGGAGGACAATCTCTGGCCCAAAAATGCCTTCGATAGGGCTACTATTGGCCGACCATGGAGCAAGATTGCAAGGAATATGTGCCAAAATGCGTTAAGTGTCAACAGTTTGCAAGGTTGCCTGCGCACCATGCCGAGCCCCTCACCTTGTTAACTTCAGCGTGGTCTTTCACAAAGTGGGCCATTAACTTGATCGAACCCCTTCCACCGACCCGATCTCAGTTCAGATATTGCATCGTAGCCATATATTACCTGACCAAGTGGGTTAAAGTGGACCCATGCACTAACATGACCGAGGCAAAATGTACCAGCTTCATATGGAAGAACATTATTTGTTGGTTCAAGATTCTGCAAACCATCGTAACCGACAACGCCAAATAATTTGAAGCGGCAAGTCTGCTCCGCCTCTGCGAGAAGCTCGATATCAAGAAAGTTTTTTCTTCCCTGAGCTATCCCCAGAGCAACAGGCAAGTCAAAGCGGTAAATAAGACGATCAAGGACAACTTCAAGAAGAAGCTCGAAGGCCTTAAGGGAGCATGGATTGACGAGCTCCCGAAAGTGCTCTGGGCCTGTCGAACAACTGCCCAAACTACTACTAGAGAAACACCGTTCTCACTCGTGTACAAAGCAAAAGCCATTATTCCTATCGAAGTCAGACTACCGAGTTACCGAATCAAGCAGTTTGAGGAAACCTAAAATGCCGAGGCCATGATATCTGAGCTTGACCTGCTTGAGGAGAGAAGAAACCGGGCTGTCATTCGTAATGCAGCCCGGAATCAAGTCATTGCTCAATATTATAACAGACGAGTCCGACCGAGGAGCTTTAAAGTTGGAGACTTGGTACTAAAGAAAGTCACAATTCCCCAACCCAGAGTGGGAGCGTTCGGACCAAAATGGGACAGACCTTACAGGATCGTAGGCATTGTACGGCCAGGAACATATACACTGTCTGACATTGATGACAATTTGCTTGGCCACCCTTGGAATGCCGAGCTACTGAAAAGATTCTTTTGTTAAGCCTAGCCAGAAACATTTTTTGACCTCTAGCTATGTTTTTTTGTAACTAGACCTATTGAATAGGACTGGAATGTAAATATGATACATCAATGAAATGTAAATTCCTACACGGTTCCATTGAGCAATATGTGTTTAAGGAATAACAAATCCCGAATAGGGTTACTTTAACTCTAGCTTGGGCGACTGGTCACAATTCTCGAAGACAGAGGACCGTCCTATCCATCAATTATGTTAGGGGGCTGATCCAAAATCAGCCGATCTCGTCTGCCACTGTGTAGGCTGACCGCAAAAGGCATCCTAGCAGGTTAAGTTTCCAATAACTTAAACAAGTCTAAGGGGACGACAAGGCAAGGGTTATCACATGCTGCTATGCTCTACCCAACCTAGAAACAGGTGATCCAATCGGATCACCACAACGTGCTCTGATTAACTCAGGTGATCGTCAGGATCACAAGCCGATAGAAATGGGGTTGAAAAAGAATCAACGAATAAGTATTGGAAAGCTCTTTTTGAGAAGCACCTAACTTGATCCAAATTTACTAATCAACCCTAAGTTGAGGTGCCTACACTCCCGAGGAACTCCCCACCTAATGAATATGCACATTTCACTTATCCAAGAATAAGTGCACTTGGAAGAAAATTTTCAAAATCCGAGGAGCAACATCTTGGAAAGGAAAATTTCATTAATTCATAAAGCCGTGGGGAGGCACAACTACATAATCTAAAAGAAGCATCATGAAGGAAGACAGTGGTTGAGGACACAGTCAAGATAGTTTTTGCCCTGCATAAAACTACATAATCTAAAAGAAGCATCCTGAAGGAAGACATGGTAAAGGGAAAAAATTCTTCCAAGAATCTTAAAGATTCATGTTATCGATGTGGTACTAAAGGGCATTGGTCTTGAGTTTATCAAACACCAAAGCATCTATATAAGCTTTATAAGACATCCCTAATAGGAACAGAAAAGGAAGTAAATTTTGTTGAATATTTAGATCCTATAGATGATTCAACACACCTTGATGCTCAGATTTTTCTGATGATTTTACTAAAGGAAGAGATATTGCTGATAACTAGGTATCACTACTATGTTTATTGTACTAAATAATGCTTTTATAAGATATGTTATGCTTTTGACATATTCTGAAATGCCTTGTATAAATATGATGACTCTCATTACATTGTTTATTTTCGTGAAGTTTGATATGGGTTATACTAGTGTAGGAGCAAATTTCAAAGATAATACTGGGGGTATTTGCATATTAGATAGTGGTATAATGCACATTATACTTAAAAGTAAAAAAAGAAGTGCTTATCAAATCTAAAACCAATAAAGACAATTGTAAATACAGTATCAAGTCTTGTAGCCTTGATTGAAGGAACTGGTAAAGCCAGTTTCATATTGCCAAATAGAATAAAGTTTTTCATAAATGATGCTTTGTTTTCTCTAGAATCTAAAAGGAATTTTTTGAACTTTAATGATATATACCTTCATGGATATAATACCCAATTTGGGACTGAAGATAATACACTACAACAAATTTGAGATTATACGACCTTTATTTAATAAGCCCTTCTCAAAAACCATTGTGCAAAGGAAAAAAAACTTGGGGAGTTATGCTCGCAAAGACAAAAACCGTCATGGAATGAGCAGCATGTACCACGATGGTTTTTTAAAAATTGTTGTGGTAAGCCAATCTATCACGATGGTTTTTTAAAAAAACGTTGTGGTATGAGGCATATTATACGACAGTTTTTATAAAAACCATTGTAAAAAATGGTCATTAAAAATTAAAAAGCCTACCCTTACCACAATCAGCGAAATTTTAGAAGGCCTGCTCTCGCTCTCTTTCTTATTCGAATTAGCACTCAAACTCAACCCTTCACTCTCTAAACCCAGTCCTACCTCTCTCTTTCTAACCTCAAGTCCTCTCTCTCTTTACCACTACCATCGCCACTGTCATCTTTGCCTTGATCCAACATGTTGCCGTTAGCCTCAAGGCCTCCATAACCTATGAGCTCATCACCATCCCTCGTTTGTGAAGGTCATTCTCTTTAAATGCCTTCTCTTTAAGCTCATCGCCTCCATGAACCCACCATGGCACACGTCCGACTGCCGTTTAGTAAAATTTCGTTTCTTTTTTTATTGTTTAGTTTTTAAAAAAATAAAAATTAGTTATATAATTTTAGTTTTAATTATTTATGGTTTGTGTATGTGTTTGTATATGTGATGCTTACTAAAGTTTGATGAACTTTCTAAATGTTCTTCTCTTTGAGCTCATCACCTCCACGACTCCAACATTGCCTGCCTCCGACCGCCATGTGACAACTTTCCATTTCTTTTTTTATTGTTTAATTTTTTTAATTTTTAGTTATATTGTTTTAGTTTTAATTATTTTATGGCTTTTGTGAACTAATTTGTTTTAGTTGTTTAATTCTAACTTTAGTTTTAGTTTTAGCTTTAGCTTTAATTACTTTCTATGTATTTGTGTATGTATTTGTATATGTGATGTGCACTACACATTTGATAAAAATTCTCTATGACCATCATAGCAATTATTTATATTTTTTGTTGCTTAAAACTCACTACCAATCAGGGCCTTGTATTTGTGGATAATATATGGGACTGGCTGTCTTGTAGGATATTAGAAATTCTAGTATTTGTTTTTGTTGATAACTAATCTTCCACTTTGGTTTTACTAAAAACCGTCGTGGAAACTATACTTTACATGATGGTTTTTACAAAAATCGTCATAGAAGGTAGAAATTAACCAAGGTTATACAACGGTTTTTATTGAAAACTGTAGTATAATCTACATATTTTACGATAGTTTTTTAAAAAACTATCGTAGTAGCCTCCTATATAACACACTTAATACCCGCCATTAGCGGCATTCCCTGACGATAAAAAACCGTCGTGAAAAATCTCTTTGGTACCACGACAGACGATTTCACGATGGTTTTTTGACCATCGTGAATGCCTTACACGACGATTTAAAATCGTTGTGTAATCGTCAATTTTTACTAGTGATAAAAGTATATGTAAATTACTAATGATATTTCTGGAAAGAAGTACACGTTAGCAAAACTATCAAAGCTTTCCTCAGGACTACTTTACACATATTTAAATGTGATTGAATCACATGTGGAAGTTAATCCTCAGGTATTAAACTTATGGCATGATTGATTAGGTCATCCTAGTTCATCAACTATATGAAGAATTATTGAAAACTTACTTAGGCATCTATTGAAGGGCCAAAAGTTCCTCCAAACAAATAAAACTTCATGTACAACTTGTTCTCTTGGAAAGCTGATTTTGAACCATCATTAGTTAAAATTCATAGTGAATCACCTATGTTTCTTGAATGTATTAAACATGATATATGTGGGCCTATTCACACACCATGTGGACCATTTAGATATTTTATGATATTGATAGATGTCTCTAGCAAATGGTCATATATTTGTTTACTATCAACTCGTAATGAGGCATTTGCTAGATTTCTAGCTCAAATAATCAGGTTACGGGCACAATTTCCTGATTATAGAATCAAGAAAGTTAGACTTGATGATGTTGGTGAATTTATATCTCAAGCTTTTAATGATTATTGTATGTCAATTGGGATTATTGTTGAGCACCTTGTTGCTCATGTATATACATAAAATGGTTTGGTTGAGTGATTGAATAAGCGCCTCCAGCTATTGCTAGACCATTGACAATGAGAACAAGACTTCCTATTTTTGTATGGGGTCATGCAATCTTACATGCTGCGGCATTAATTCACATAAGTCCAAGTGCTTATCATACATACTTCCCATTACAACTAGCGTTTGGTCAAGAACCAAATATTTCTCATTTAAGAATTTTTGGTTGTACGGTATATGTACTAATTGCTCCACCACAATATATAGAGATATGTCCCTAGAGAAGACTAAGAATATATGTCGGCTACAAATCGCCTTCTATCATTAGATATCTTGATTGCCGATTGTTATTTTAATGAGGTGGTTTTCCCGACATTAGGGGGGAAATAAGAAACAACTAGAAAAATAGATTACATGGTATGAACCATCTCTATTATATCTTGATCCTTACGTAAACAGTGTGAGCTTGAAGCACAAAGGATTATGCACTTACAAAATATTGCAAATCATATACCAAATGCATTCACAGATATGAAACGAGTGACTAAATTACATGTACCAGCTGCTAATGCTCTTGCTCAAATTGAAGTCCCAAAAAGACAAATAAAAAATATAGTCACTCATAAGTCTATGGCACACCTGAAGCACGGTAGGCCAATTAGTTTCAAAGATAAAAATCCTCAAAAAAGGAAAGGAGATAAAAAGCATGATGACCTCAACATGGAGGAAAGTGATCTAGAAGAAAGACAAAATGAGATCAATCAAGAGACTCTTGATGTTGACCAAAACCCAAAAGGTTTACAAAATCATGAGATCTTTATTGATCATGTAAATACGGGAGGATTGTGGAATTGGAATTGATGAAATATTTTCTTACTAAATGGCATGTGTCATTGAAAGTGAGGATCCTAAACAAAGATCAATTACTGGATGTAAAAATAGTCACGATTGGGCTATATAGAAAGATGCTATGTAGGCTCAATTAAATTCACTTAATAAACTAAAGTTTTTAGATCTATTGTTCTCACACCTGAAGTTGTGAGATCTATAGGATATAAATAGTTTTTTCTGTAGAAGCACAATGAGAAAAACGAGATTGTGAGGTACAAAGCTTGACTTGTTGCACAAAGTTTTTTGCAAAGATCTGGAATCGATTATGAAGAAATGTAATCTCTAGTAGTAGATGCAATCACTAATAAAAATTAAGGATTAAGCATTCACGACGGTCAAAAAACCATTAGGAAATCGTCTGTCGTGGTATCAAAGAGACTTTTCATAATGGTTTTTTATCGTCATGGAATGCTGCTAATGGTGAAATTAAGTGTGTTCTATAGGAGGCTACCACGATGGTTTTTTAAAAAATCATCGTGGAATGTGTAGAAATGAAAAGCGTCATATAATCTTGGTTAATTTCTACCATCCATGACAATTTTTGGTAAAAACTATTGTGGAAGATCAGTCATCAGTAAAAAAAATTTACTAAAATTTTTAATTTTCCACTAGATGGCTAGTCCTATATATTATCCACAAATACAAGGCCCTGATTGCTAGTGATTTTTAAGCAACTAAAAATATAAATAAGTGCTATGATAGTCACAGAGGATTTTCATCAAACGTGTAGTACGCATTACATATACAAACACATACACAAATACATAGAAACTACTTAAAGCTAAAACTAAAACTAAAGTTAGAATTAAACAACTAAAACAAATTAGATCACAAAAACCATAAAATAATTAAAATTAAAACAATATAACTAAAAATTAAAAAAAAAACTAAACAATAAAAAAAGAAATAGAAAGTTACCAAATGGTGATCGGAGGTAGGAAACCGTAGGGTCTTGGAGGTAATGAGGTCAAAGAGAAGAACACTTAGAGAGTTCATCAAACTGTAGTGAGCATCATATATACAAACACAAATACAAACCATAAATAATTAAAACTAAAATTATATAGATAAAATTTTTTAAAAAAACTAAACAATGAAAAAAGAAACGAAATTTTACTAAACGCAGTCGGACATGGGCCATGGTGGGTTCATAGAGGCAACATGCTTAAAGAGAAGACACTTAAAGAGAAGAACCTTTACAAACGAGTAATGGTGACGAGCTCGTAGGTCGTGGAGGCCTTGAGGCTAACGGCAGCATGTTGGATATAGGCAAATATGACATTGGCGACGATAGTGGTAGAGAGAGAGGACTTGAGGGTTAGAGAGAAAGGTAGGACTGGGTTTAGAGAGAAAATGGTTGAGTTTGAGTGCTAATTCGAATAAGAAAGAGAGAGAGCGGGCCTTTTAAAATTTCACTGATTGTGGTAAGGGCGGGCTTTTTAATTTTCGCTGACCATCTTTCACAATGGTTTTTATAAAAACCATTGTATAATATGCCTCATACCATGATGGTTTTTTAAAAAACCGTCATAGTAGATTTGGCTTACCACAATGGTTTTCATCTTCGCGGGCATAAGTCCCCGCGTTTTTTTCTTTGTCATGATGATTTTTCAGAAAAGGTCATTATATAAAGGTCGTATAATCTTGAATTTATTGTAGTGAATTACATTTAGATATCTAATGAGCCTAGCAGTTTCTAAAAATTTAGAAATGTGCCTTATGGATGTTGTTATAACTTACTTGTACGATCACTTGATAGTAATATTTATATGAAAATCCCTAAAGGATTTAAGATGCATGAAGCATCGAGTGCAAAACCCAAAGAAATATATTTGATCAAGTTATAGGGATCATCGTATAGGTTGAAGCAATCTGGACACATGTGCTATAATCGTTTAAGTGAATATTTATTAAAGAAAAGTTATGAAAATAATCCAATATACCTATGTGTTTTTATTAAGAAAAAACATCTAGACATGTGATTATTGCTATCTATGTTGATGATTTAAATATTGTTGGGACTCATAAAGAAATTCTTGAGACATGACATACTTAAAGGAGGAAATTAAAATGAAAGACCTTGGAAAAACCAAATATTGTCTTGGTTCACAGTTTGTGCATTTATAATGTAACGCCCATCATTTTCTTCTATAGGCACTTATGTTAATTTATGGTTAGAATGTGATATTTTAAGTGCTATTGTGATTTATGTTAAGTAAATTAACTTTTTGTTTAGTAACGTCACAGGTGACGGCTACGAGGGATCGATGTACTCGGGTTGTTTACGTCAAAAATGATGATACGCTTAGAGTATTTATTTATTTTTTAGAGAGTTTTAACTTGCTCTAAATTTATAATCTTAATAATGTTCTAGAGTTATGTATGCCCTAGAGTTATATTATTGATGGTGATATAAATTTTATTACTTATTTTCTTATTTTTATTACATTTATGATGTCATAATAATTACATGTGTAACATTTTTATTATGTCATTAAGAAACTTGATAATATAAGGTGGCCAAGAGAATAATATGTAAATTAATATTTCTTTGGGGTCATAGGAGCAAATATCACTTATGTATATAAATAATTATGTATATTAATTATATTATATCACATGATTTATATTATATTATATATAACCGTTTATACGTTTATACTATTATTTATATAATAATATCTTTATATTATATTATATTATATATTACATTATATTTTGTCATGTTGCTTTGAAACTTTTATATATATATATATATATATATTAATATATAAGTGGAGAATGGCTTATTGCCGTGTACGAAACAAAAAAAAAGTTTATATTGTATATATTATATATTAATACCTAAATAGTTGTCATGAAGGAAAAAGAAAAGGAAAAAAAAAGAAACCTAATTAGATTCAGATTAGGGTTTTCTACATCTATCTAATTTCTTCTCCCTCATAAACCTATAAATATACGTTTAAGCCACTAAAGTCTTCATTCTTTTAATTTCCAACCAAAGAAAATTCTCTCCCTTACCCCCTCTCAAATTTACGCTCACAAGCCTCCATCATCTCTCTAATCCCTGAAGCCAAAAATTCATTACTCTTATTTTCTTTTAATCCAAAGTAGAATGAATTCTTTTTGGAGATATTATGGGCAAGTCTCCGTATTTGTTGAAGAAAATATAAGATTTTAAAGTATGGTTTAAATCTTTTCATGGCTTTGAATTTTTATGATTGATATATATTGTTTTGTGACAAACTTTGTTAGAAAATTGTTCTTTTATGTTGTTAATGTGTATGCATGTATGTTTGTATGAAAAATAAACTATTTTATCTATTACTTTGATTACAACAATGTTATTTTATGGTTGAAAGCATTTATATTTATACGATATCATGAAATTTCATGAAAATAAGGTTTTGTTATTGGAATGTGATATGAGAATTTTAGGGTTTTTGGTTAGTTAGTAAGGTTGCTGGTAATATTTTAAAAATAAATGATTTTATTTTGCTACGATTTTTGGATAGGATGTGTATATATATGTTACGAATGTTTGAAATTTTTATAAATTTTTGTTCAAAATATTTTTAAGGTTATGAGCTTTCAATCAAACACTACTTACGAAATTTTATTTGTTGGTAGATTGGTATTTGTGCTTTTTAGAACCCATTTTATAGGCCAAAAGCGTCTTTTGATTCTATAAAAAATTATAAGCCTTTGTTGATTGCCAAGTACTCAGTAGTTATAAATGTCTGCCTTATATACTCTCTATAATTCGTAAAATGATAAATCATAACTTTAAATATGTTTTGCATGATCTATTATTTTTCTAACGTTTATTTATATGTTAAGCATTTTAAATAAAAATTTTAGAAACATATCATGCATATTTGATGTTATAAAAATGTTTGAATTAAATATATTTGTTGTTTAGTATGTTTGATGTTAATATTAACTTTGAATTTGAATATGGGTTTTGAATTATTTCGAATATATATAGAGCTAAATTTTAGATATAATATGATTTTATGTGTCTACTATATGTTAAATTTTTTATAAATTATTTTATTACATAAATAATTTACTATATAATTTTTAATTAGGACTGCTTACTACTTAGGCTTTACTAGCAGATTTTGTAGTATTGAATATATGATTTATTTTAACATGAAATGAAATTTTTATGGCTAAAGAAAAATCGGAGCATTATATATATGTGTTAACTTTATTCCTATAAATATTTATGCTCTAATTGGATGTGAATTGAAAAATATAGGATTATAAATCCTTGAAAGTCAGTCAATTTTTATGACTAAAAGATTTACTTGCATGTCTTAGAAAATTGAAGAAAGGTATTGTGGATTAATATTTTCAAGAGAAGAAAATTTGAGTGATGTTTATATATGTTAGCTATGGTATAGAATAAGTTCTAGACTATATTCATGCTTATAACTTGAGACTAATTTTTCTAAGTGATTAAAGGTTAAGTTTTCTGTCTTTATGTTTCTTGAATCTAAGTGCATGTTTATGACTCAAAGATGCTTTGTTTCCTTAAGAATTATGTATGATGATGTAATATGATATTAAATAATATTATAAACATGAATGTAAATTTCATGTATTACATGAATGATTGATATGAGCACTCCAAAAAATGACCACTCTAAGAATCGCTGCAACATCAGCCGATTTAAGGTTTAGTAAGCAAGCTAGTCAAGTAAGTACATTCTTACCTACAACATGATAAAAGTTTATGAAAAAACTTTTTAGAATATGTTTTATGATAATTTTTAAGTTTGTTTTTACGTATTGTCTTTTCATGAATACTCTTGTTGCAACAAGAAGGTTTAACGAACGCTTTAATGACAAGGTATGTTAAAAGTATATATATATATCTCCACCTCGATCAAATCCAATTGCCTTTATGGGTTTACCTAATTACTTTTCTGCTTCAGCCCAAAACTCCTTGAACTTGTCAAAAATTTTGCTTTTATGATACATTAGGTAGACATATCCATATCTTGAGTAATCATCAATAAAAGTGACGAAGTACTCATACTCTCCACGTGTCCTAATGTTCATGGGACTATAAACATTACCATGCACAAGTTATAGAACCCCTTCGACCCTATTGCCCTTAGATTCAAATGGTCTCTTAGTCATTTTGCCTTCCAAACAAGATTCACATTATGGTATATATTCTACCACTAAGTGACTTAAAGGTCTATCCCTTACCAATCTTTGAATCCTATTCAGGCTACTATGACCTAATTGCAAATGCTAAAGATAAGTCTAATTAGAGTAGAAGCTTTAAGTCTTTTAGAGTTATCATTAAACTCAGTATTCAGTTGTGAGTCCATCTTAGGTTTGATAAAATATAGATTATTTTGCATCCATCTATCACAGATAAAAGATTTGTTTTTACGAATTACAACTTTATTATTAAAAGATACTAAATAAGAGTCTTTAAATAAACAAGCGACATATTTTAAATTCCTTTTGAGTTTAGGAACATAAAAACAATCTTTCAAAACTAAAATCCTATAATTATCAAAATAAAGATGGACGTCTCCCATTACTTCAGCCAACATCAAGGATCCATCGCCTATCCGTATTATGAAGTCCTTATGTAGCAGACTTCTGGTTTCGTTAAACCCTTGTAGAGAAACACAAACATGATTAGTTACTCTAGAATCTATGACCCAAGTGTCACTTGATTCCTCAACTAAATAAGTCTTGATAACTAGATGTTTATGCTTACGTCATCGAGAAAGGAAGTCTTGCAATTCTTCTTCATATGCCTAACTCTCCTACAGAAAAAGCACTTGAGCTTCTTTGGGTTCTTTTTTTTTCCTTCTTGTCCTTACCTTTTGCCGAGACTAAAGACTTTCTGTTCTTAGGTCTTTGCTTCTTTTCATTTCTTGGGCTATGATTGGAACCAGATGCAGCTGCTAAGTGAGCCTCACCACTAGCAGAGTTTCCCTGATTAGATTTTTGCACTTCTATAATTGCTTTATCAGCTCAGTCAAGGTCACATCTTGTCTATTGCTTAAATTATATGAAGCTCTAAAAGGGATGGACTCCTTAGATAAAGTTTCAAAGACTATAGTCATCTGTGACTTAGCATTAATGTTAGCTTCATGGGTTTGAGCCTCAGCTAGATAACTTATGATTAACATCGTATGCTCTTTCACAGGAGTCCCCCATCTTTTTTTACAGTTTAAGAGTGTCTGAAGAGCCTATTACCGTTTCGTTAGAGCTTGGCCTCCAAACATGTCTTCAAGAGTATCCAAGATCTGCTTCGTAGTCTTATAATCCTAATATTGAGCTTGCAGCACCTTATTTGTAACACCCGCCATTTTTCTTGTAATGTTTAATGATAGATATATAATAACGTTAAGTATTTTCTTTATGATATAATGTTACTGACCATTTATTTGAGAATTATGATAGGTGACGGTTATGTGGAATTGATATACTTGAGGTGTTCATGTCACTTATAATGTGTGTATGATAAATATTTAATGTTTTAATTGTGTGTAATATTGAATGTGTTACTTCGGCAGGTCGATCTTGAGTAATTGGTAGGCCGAAAGCTGCTGACGAGAAATAGCAAATAATTCCTAAAATTGTGGCATTGATAATTAATTTGTTGAAAAAATTCTAAATAATTGATATATTTTATCTCTTTCCTTATCCATGATTAGGGAAGGTTTGACTTTTTAAAAGAGAAGATTTGATTTTTGTGATAAGGTTTCTTAATTTGAAAACATAAGATTTGGTATTTAGAGCGAATCTTGGACTTTTTCCTTATCGTTCCCTATCCTACATTCATACCCCCTTATTTTTAAAGAAAATCTACTTAAAATATAGAGAAGATAATTTTCCTTTCACATCATTCTCAGTTTTCAAGAATATATTTCTCTATCTCAAAAATCGTTTTCTATCCTCCTTCTCTCTAAAATTTTCTCAGACACTTTCTTCCTCTCTACATGTTTTTCTTCCCCTTCTTTCCCTTATTTTTCCTGCAAATAATTGAATGAAATATTGGGTTTTCACTTAGACAAATTCAAGGAAAGCTTGAGAAGAATTGTTTTGAGGTAAGAAACTCATTCCAGATTATTTCTAAAATGGTATTCTACCTTCAATCCGACCCCTACAACTTTGTTTACAAATGTCTGTTTGCTATGAAATTTTAATATAATATTTGTGTATGTGTTATACGATATCCCTCAAAATTTCACACCATTTGGAGTTTTCTAAGCTAAGATATTAAATTTTTATTCTCTACTACTCATGATCAAACTATAGATGATCGGTTAGGTTTTACAAAAATGTAGTCTATGGTTGAGGGGCAAACGAATTGTAGTTTGAATGAAATTTTGCAAAAATATTCATACATATGTTAGGTTTTGATCTAGAAAATTTCGTGGTGATTTGATGAATATTTGATGAGTTCTTGAATTTTCTTTAAGATAGTCTTCATGGCTGTTAAATCAGTGAATTTTGGACTTCCTACTTGTGTGACCTATTTGTATGACCAAACGAATTCATTTGACAATGAGACTTTTTGTGGTACTGTATTTATATGTATATAGGTTGTCATAAAAATTTTAGGGTGAAAGTAATTTTATTTTAATTATTTGAGTATGATGATTGTGTGTTGCTCATTACTTTAGGTATAAAGGGTTTATTTTCTCTAATTTCTAATGCAAGTTTTAAATTGTTGAAAATTTATTTGAAGCTAATTTTTGAACATGTTATAATTTTAGATGTCTAATACATGTAGGAATTTTATGAAATTATTTTGTGATATAGATAATGTATTATATGAATATTTGTTAGGGTTGCTCATTATTTTGTATTGCTGACAGATTTTATGTTATGAATTGCATGACTTATTTTATTTATGTCATGGAATTTTTTCGGCTAATGAAGGATAAGGGTAATTTAAATATATGTTAATGATGTCCTTGCAAAGTCTCATGCCCTAATTGTGTATGAATTGTGAATAATTGAGTTGTGTATCCTTAAGCAGGCAGGTTGTTGTATTTCAGTTTTACATGAATGTTTATAAGTTGGTAAAATGTATTTGCATTCTTGTATTTCTTGAGATGGAAATATGAATGATGTTTTATGTTATTGGATGATTTCATGAAAATAAATATTAATTTTATTTGTATATAGATGTATGACATGAACACTCTAAGAAATGAGTTCATTGAGACCGCGACAACGTCACCCGTAAGGAACAAGATGATGAACCGAGAGAAAGAAAAGATAGAGGAATCATAATATGAATAGAACCTAAAGTGATCAAAGCAGTTTGTGTAAGTATACAGTCCATTGCATCACTTGACCAATAGGATATTTTAAAGCATGTTTTAAAGTTATGCATGTTATTATGATGAATATGTTTAAAGATGTTTTAATGATTTTTCATGAGTATGATATGAACACTCTTGTTATCATGAACCAGTCACGTTATTCATGTTTATATGGTCAAATCCTTGAAGAAGAAGAAGTAAGTTCCAAGATAGGGACCATTCATGTATGTATGTTATGAGTTCTAGCTGCTTGAGATTAATGTTATAGTACTGGCCCTAAAACCTAAAAATTATGTTTATGAAAAGTATTTTTTGTAGAACTACTCTTTGGTTCACTTACTAAGCTATGTGCTTATATAGTTCTCGTGATAGGTGAGCTTCTAAGCTAAGGATTCTAGATGATTGAGCAAAAATGGTCTAAGGTCCCATGACGAGTCTAAGATACAAATTTAATTCTAGTATTTCTTTGATGTAATTAGAGAACTATGAACTGATATTTAAGACACTTTTATGTGATTTTCTAGATTTGTGTAAGATTTGTAATCTTAACATTCCCCTGCTAAGGATATGATATATTCTGCACTAAGGTTGAGTTAAGGCATTATTATTTTCCCATAGTTTTAGTCACGCAAGGCCGAACTGGCTTGTCATATAGTAGGTTTGCATGAACAACGAACAAGCAGCTTCTCCTCCCCTTTGCCTAAGGGAAAGGGTAGTTGTTACAATTATGGTATCAGAGTATAATGATTCTTGAGGATTTTTAGTATGTCATAGGACCAAGAACTCAGTCAATAAGTATTATGATGTTTTATGAGTCCATAGGATCAACTCTTGGATTGGAGATTTTAGATTTGCCAAGTTTTAAGGATTTAGAACAGCTAAATTTCAAGGACAAAATTTTTATAAGAAGGGGAGAATTGAAACACCAGCTATTTTTCTTGCAACGATTAATGATAGATATATAACAATGTTAAGATTTTTCTTTATGATATAATATTACTGACAATTTATTTGAGAATTATTATAGGTGACGATCACTTAGAATTGATCTGCTCGAGGTGTTTATGTCACTTATAATGGGTGTATGATAAATATTTAATGTTTTAATTGCGTGTAATATTGAATGTGGTACTTTGGCTGGCCAATCCTGAGTAATCATTAGGTCGAAGGTTGCTGACGAGAAATTAGCAAATAATTCCTGAAACTGTGGCATTGATAATTAATTTGTTGAGAAAATTCTAAATAATTGATATATTTTATCTCTTTCTTTGTCCATGATTAGGGAAGGTTTGACTTTTTAAAAGAGAAGATTTGATTTTTGTGATAAGGTTTCTTAATTTGAAAAGATAAGATTTAGTAGTTAGAGTGAATCTTGGACTTTTTCCTTATCTTTCCCCATCTTACATGCATAGCCCCTTATTTTTAAATAGAATATGCTTCAAAATAGAGAAGATTATTTTCTTTTTACATCATTCTTAGTTTTCATGAATATATTTCTCTATCTCAAAAATTGTTTTCTCTCCTCCCTCTCTCTAAAATTTTCTCAGACACTTTCTTCCTCTCTACACTTTTTTCTTCCCCTTCTCTCCCTTATTTTTCCTGCAAATAATTGAATGAAATATTGGGTTTTCATTTGGACAAACTCAAAGAAAGCTTGAGAAGAATTGTTTTGAGGTAAGAAACTCAATCTAGATTATTTCTAAAATTGTATTCTCCTTTAATCCGACCGCCATAACTTTGTCTACAAATGTCCATCTATTGTGAAATTTTAATATGATATTTATGTATGTGTTATATGACATTCCTCAAAATTTCACACCGTTTGGAGTTTTCTCTGCTAAGAGATTGAATTTTTATTCTCTACTAATGATGATCATACTATTGCTGATTGGTTAGGTTTTACAAAAATGTAGTCTATGTTTGAGGGGCAAACGAATTGTGATTTGAATGAAATTTTGTTAAAATATTCGTACATATGTTAGGTTTTTATCTAGAAAATTTCGTGGTAATTTGATGAATATTTGATAAGTTCTTGAATTTTCTTTAAGATAGGTCTTTATGGCTGTTAAATCAGTGAATTCTGAACTTCTTATTTATGTGATCTATTTGTATAAACAAACGAATTTATTTCACATTGAGACTTTTTGTGGTACTGTATTTATATGTCTATAGCTTGTCACAAAAATTTTAAGGTCAAAGTAATTTTATTTTAATTATTTGAGTACAATGATTATGTCTTGCTCACTACTTTAGGTATTTAGGGTTTATTTTATCTCTAAATTCTAATGCATGTTTTGAATTGTTGAAAATTTATTTTAAGCTAATTTTTGAATATGTTATAATTTTAGGTGTCTAATACATGTAGGAATTTTATGACATTATTTCGTGATATAGTTAATGTATTATATGAATATAAGTTAAGGTTGCTCACTGTTTTGTATTGTTGGTAGATTTTGTATTATGAATTGAATGACTTATTTTATTTATCTAATGGAATTTTTATGGCTAATGAAGAGAAAGGGTAATTTATATATATGTTAATTATGTCCCTGCAAAGTCTCATGCCCTAATTGTGTATGAATTGTGAATAATTGAGTAGTGTATCCTTAAGGGTCAGGTAGGTTGCTGTATTTCAGTTTTACATGAATGTTTATAAGTTGGTAAAATGTATTTGTATTCTTGTATTTCTTGAGATGGTGAATGATGTTTTATCTTATTGGATGATTTCATGAAAATGAATATTAATTTTATTTCTACATGTATCTATGACATGAACACTCTAAGAAGTGAACACATCGAGACCGTGACAACGTCACCCATAAGAAACGAGATGATGAACTGAGAGAAAGAAAAGATAGAGGAATCATAATATGTATAGAACCTAAAGTGATCAAAGCGGTTGTGTAAGTATACCCTCCACTGCATCACTTGAGCAATAGGATGTTTTAAAGCATGTTTTGAAGTTATGTATGTTGTTATGATGAATATTTTTAAAGATGTTTTTATGATTTTTCATGAGTATGATGTAAACTCTCTTGTTGTCATGAACTAGTCACATTATTCATGTTTATATGGTCAAATCCTTGAGGAAGAAGTAAGTTCCAAGATAGGGACTATTCATGTATGTATGTTATGGGTTGTGACTGTTTGAGATTAATGTTATACTACGGGCCCTAAAACCTAAACATTATGTTTATGAAAAGTATTTTTTGTGTGGAACTACTATATGGTTCACTTACTAAGCTATGTGCTTATATAGTTCTTGTGATGCAAGTGAGCTTTCAAGCTAAGGATTGTAGATGACTGAGCAAGAACAGTCCACGGTCTCATGACGAGTCTAAGATGCAAATTTAATTCTAGTGTTTCTTTGATGTAATTAGAGAACCATGAACTGATGTTTGAGATACTTTTATGGGATTTTCTAGATTTGTGTAAGATTTGTAACCTTAACATTCCGCTGCTAATGATATGATATATTCCGCACTAAGGTTGAGTTAAGGCATTATTATTTTTCGATAGTTTTAGTCATGCAAGGTCGAACTGGCCTATCATATAGTAGGCTCGCATGAACAACGAACGACGAGGTGTGGCGGCTTCTCCTCCCTTTCGCCTAAAGGAGGGGGGTAGACGTTACATTGTTCATGCTAGCCACAATGTAACAATAGGCCTGATCGTTAGCATCCTTCCAACGATCATATGTTTAGATTTGCTCATTAGTGGATTCCCCAATAGGTTTGAGAAGACACGGTGTTGTTAGCACAAATTTTAGTTTCTCAAAGAAAAAGACAATATTTAAGTTCCTTTCTCAATTATTGTAATTTTGGTCAATTAATACGTTCTTATTAAGTATTGATGATAAAATATTTTTGGACATTATTATATATACTAAAGAAGAGGCTAAAATCAATATACTCTGTACAATGTCGTTCCCACTTAGCCCTCCACGAAGTATATCAACATGTTAAATTACTTTTTTACCCTTGGTTTTCCCCCTGTTTTTGCTCCTTTTGCTACGCTTTGACCTTTCAACGAGTAAAACCCTTATCCCTTACACGATGCCAGCAGCCTTCGCCCTTTTATTATTATTTTTTTGTTTTCCTTTCTGTTTTCTTATTTCTTCTTCGTTCTCCGCTTTCTTCTTCTTACAGAGGAAAAAACCCTCAAAATCTCAAAGCATAATCTGCCTTTCTCCGATGAACGCCGCACGCCATGCCGTCGCCTCCACAGACAACGGCGAGCCACTGCCATATGCCAGCCCTTTCCTTCCCCACACGACGGTGAGATCCAGCGGTAATGCATCCCCCTTTTCACAGATCTCTCTTTGGCCGTTCCACCATATGCCACTGCCGCCATCCCTCTTTTTAATTTGTTGCAGGCTTATGCAACTCTTGAGGTACTCTGATCTGTCTGCTAGGTTGGTCATAATCATTTCTCTCTCTCACTCTCTTCCACCATTGAATTAACAGTTTGTAGTGTTTGTGCATATCTTGTTTTCCTCATCCGTAAATTGTGCTGATGGAAGGAAGTGCATCTCTAGGCTTCCTTTGTTGTTAGGCGGTGAAGTACAAACTATACTAGAGATCATCAAATACTGTAGTTTGTCATCTCAGTTCAAATTGGACTGCACTCTGAGATTCCTTCAGCTGAAGCACGCAAGAACTAAGGACAGCAAACATTATGTAAGAACAAAATGGAAGTCATATCTCTAGCTCAATAATTGCTCAACGAGCATAAATTCTTTTAAATTATTATTTTTTGCATTGTAGGACAAAGTAAAAGCAAGACGGTAAAAACCAAGACCTTTTCATTTTTAACACTTTTCTCACCTGCTTTCTATTATGGGCTCCTCAAGATGTTAAAGCCACCTTGGATGATCTTTTAAGGAAGGGCGTATGGTGCAAATGCCAAAGTTTCACTCCCCAAAACGACGAGAGTCCGTGTCTTCCTCTACTTTTCAGCATGGGTTAGTTTTTTTTTTTTTTACTTTTTATTCTCCCGTCGTTAAAATCTTCTATTTACTTAATCTTTCTAATTTCTGTGCACTTTTTTTTATTCAACTGAAATAGACAAACAAGTATCCTAAATATTTGCCGCTTACTAGAAAAATCAAAATATGGGTGCATGTACTCTCGAAACGCAATCTATATCTGCACCTTGTTTTCTGTTTTCAAATGAGTTATGCTGCTTTCCTTGAAATGAAATGTGTTTATGATCAATCCTCAAAATTTACAGGGAATGAACTTTATCAAGACAATAAGGGTCCGTTTGGTAAATAGATTTGAATTAGTGATTTGATTCGAGTTATATGATTTAAATTAAGATTTGTATTACTGATTTTAATTGTTATATGAATTGACTTTTGGATGTATATTTAAGTTTTAATTTAAATAACGAATAAAATTAGAATTTGTGTTTGGAGAGGTAGTAAAAATAGTTTTTGATTTATTAACAAATATAATAAAATATTCATATCAATGATCCTAAAAAATATACAATATGGATCTTAATTTATTTTTCTCTTCATTAGAAACATAATAAAAAAAGAATCATCTCAATTAGATATCAAATAAAGAAGTTATGATTTTTTTTCTCTAAATATAGGTGAGAGAATTTCAGATTTTACTATAGCAAAGATATCTAAGTATCAAGAGTTCAGGGGGTTCAAAATTCTAAAAACTTAAGGTCCGTTTGGTAAATGGATTCAAATTAGTGACTTAAGGTATGTTTGTTTTGAGTATTATTTAGGGTATGTTTGTTTCATGCATTTTCAGAACTCAATAGACTTAAATTTGGATTCAAATATCAAGAATTCTTCGAATACGTGTTTGGTTCCCCCAAAATCTGAATCATTTGAGTATCATGAATTCAAGTTTTCAGAGTTCTCATCTCCCTTAAACTTTTGATACTTGGTTATTTTTGATGCAGTAAAAACTAAAATTCTCTCTTCTATATTTGCGAAAAAAAATAATAACTTCTTCATTTGATATCCAATTGTGATGATTATTTTTTCATTGTGTAATGAAGAAAGAAATAAATCAAGATCCAATTTGCATATTTTTTAATATTATTAACATTACGATTTTATTAGATTTATTAATAAATCAAAAACTATCTTCACTACTTTTTCAAACACAAATTTCAATTTTATTCCATACTCAAATTAAAACTTAAATGTATATCCAAACGTCAATTCGAATAACAATTTAAATTACTAAGTTAAATTTTAATTCAAATCGTACTAACTCAGATTAAATTATTAATTCAAATCCATTCACCAAACACACCCTTAGACTCAATGAACTCAAATTTAGATTCGATTATTAAGAATCCCTTAGATGTGTGTTTGTTTTCTCAAAATCTGAATCTTTTAAGTATCAAGAATCTAAGTTTTTAGAGTTTTTATTGCCCCCCTAAACTTTTGATACTTGGATATCTCAGCTATAGTAAAAATTAAAATTCTCTCTTATATTTGAGGAAAAAAATCAAAACTTCTTCATTTGATAGCCAATAGAGATGATTCTTTTTTCATTGTATTCCTAGTGCAGAGATGAATAAATTAATATTCATATTGCATATTTTTTTGGGATCATTAACATTAAGATTTTATTCGATTTGTTGATAAATCAAAAACTATTTCAGTATCTCTCCAAACACAAATTTTAATTTTATGCCATAGTAGATTAAAACGTAAATGCATATCCAAAAATCAATTTGGATAGCAATTCAAATCACTAACTCAAATTCCAATTCAAATCACAATAACTCAAATTCTAATTCAAATAACACTAATTCAAATCAAGTCACTAATTCGAATCCATTTACCAAATGGGCTCTTGATTTAAGTTATGTGATTTGAATTAGGATTTAAGTTAGTGATTTAAATTGTTATCCGAATTGGTATTCTGATGTGCATTTAAGTTTTAATTTGACTATGAAATAATATTAAAATTTGTGTTTGGAGAGGTAGTGGAAATAATTTTTTCATTTATTAATAAATCTAATAAAATCTTAATGTTAATGATCTTAAAAAATATATAATATAGATCTTAATTTATTTTTCTCTTCACTAGAAATACAATGAAAAAAGAATCATCTCATTTGGATATCAAATAAAAAGTTATGATTTTTTTCCTAAAAAATAGGAAAGAGAATTTTAGCTTTTATTGTAGTAAAGATATTCGAGTATTAAGAGTTTAGGGGCAGTTCATCTAAAAACTTGGATTCTTGATACTCATTTGATTCAGATTTAGGGAAAATAAGCACATATCTAAAGAATTCTTAATACTCGAATTCAAATTTGAGTCTATTGAGTCCAAAGAATATGACATAAACGGACCCTTAGATTCTTGATACTCATTTGATTCAGATTTTGAGGAAAACAAACACGTATCTAAAGGATTCTTGATACTCGAATCCAAATTTGAGTTTATTGAGTCTAGAAAATATATGAAACTTAGGGTCCGTTTAGTAAATGGATTCGAATTAATAATTTGATTCGAATTAGGATTTGAGTTAGTAATTTTAATTGTTATTCGAATTGATGTTTGAATGTGCATTTAAGTTTTAATCTAAATATATAATAAAATTGAAATTTATGTTTGGAAAGATAGTGAAAAAAGTTTTTGATTTATTCACAAATCTAATAAAATCTTGATGTTAATGATACTAAAAAATATGTAATATGAAACTTAATTTATTCCTCTCTTTATTAGGAACATGATGAAAAAAGAATCATCTCATTTGGATATCAAATGAAGAAGTTATATCTTTTTTCACAAATATAAGAGAGAGAATTTCAGCTTTTACTGTTGCAAAGATATCCGAGTAAAAAATAAATGAAACTTAGGGTCCGTTTAGTAAATAGATTCGAATTAGTGACTTGATTCGAATTAGGATTTGAGTTAGTAATTTTAATTGTTATTCGAATTGACGTTTCGATGTGCATATAAGTTTTAATTTAAAAATGGAATAAAATTAAAATTTGTGTTTGGAGAGGCAATAAAAATAGTTTTTGATTTATTCACAAATCTAATAAAATTTTAATGTTAATGATCTTAAAAAATATGCAAAATGAATCTTAATTTATTTCTCTCTTCATTAGGAACACAATGGAAAAAGAATTATCTCATTTGGATATCATACGAAGAAGTTTTGCTTTTTTTCTCGTAAATATAAGAGAGAATTTCAGCTTTTACTGTAGCAAACATATCCGAGTATTAAAAGTTTGAGGGCATCAGAACTCTAAAAACTTATATTCTTGACACTTAAAAGGCTTAGATTTTAGGAGAAACGAATACGTATCCAAAGGATTCTTGATACTTAAATTTAAATTTGAATCTATTAAGTATAAAGAATACACAAAACAAACAGCTCTAATAATATGATTTGGAATTTGGTTGAGTTTTTTGTTTTTTCCAATTGTGCATTTACATTTTTTTTTTAAATTTGTTTGTTAAATGCACGCTTGAGTATTCATTATTTACTATAGTACTTTTTGTTTTTATGTATTCCCATACTTTTCATTAACTTATTATCTTAATCATTTACTTTTTTAGGCTTTTGTATTAACAAATACATTAGGATATATATATGTATATATATATATATATATATATATATATATATCACTTGCATCATGGCTGATGAAGGAAAAAAAACTATTACGATCCGTGCTTTGACATAAGAAAAGTCATGCACTAATAATAATGTCAATAAAGGCATTAGATAAATTAATAAAATAAATTATTGGCATTAATATTTAAATTTTTTTTTTCTTCCCTTATCCTTTTTCTAATGTATAGATCTGGGCTATTTTCCCACTGTACAATATCTAGATATGTTATCGCTGATGGAAAGAAGTGTATCTTTAGAATTAGCTTATATTATGTTATTTCCTTTCATCGGACGATTGTTTCTTCTTTGTTCTTTTTTTTTTTTAAATCACGTTTATTTATTTTTTTGTATGTGCTGTTCTTAAAAAACGGCGATTGAATAAACTTATGTCATTGTTTTTTAATGACAGCGTGTTAGGTTGATTTGTATGGATAAACATTCTGTTTTGACTTGTATATTACCAAATCAATTAAGCATTGATTACTATATAACCACATAAAAGACTAAAGACAAAGAAAAGAAAATAATAATAATAATAACAATAGTTTAAAGAAATGGGAGACAATTGAAGAATAGATTGATATTAATGGAGGGGTAGTTTAATGTCTGTGGTGATGTTTATATCAACTAATAAATAAATATATAAAAACTAAAAGCATTTCAAAAGTTTAGACAAATAAAAAAAAAAAAAATCATGTCACGCTCTAGCTTTTCTAGATTCTTTAACCCATTTCTCATCTGATCCCATTGAACGCAGCTATCTTTGAAAAATTTTCATCTGTAATATATAAATTTCAAAGTTAGTAGATCATATTAATCTTTTCAAGCCAAAAGAAACAGATAGCACGTTGAAATCTTTATAATAAAACGTCGTAAAGAAAACTAAAATTTAAATTTGCATGGTCTAGAATATAGACAAGTGATTCTTTGAAAAAATGTGGACAAGAGAGAGATTTCAGACAGATAAAAAAAAATTGTGTATGATTTCTCAACATTTCAACAGCCATTTGTTTTTATGTTTGATTGATGTTTGATTGGTCAAGATAATAAAAGTGTATTATGTTAATTATAACAAAACAATTTTTACTAAAACAACAAAAACAAAAACTTAAAATAAATAAATATATATATATATGTTGTAAAAGGTTCCAGACGTGAGGCTGCAACTAAAGTGAGAAAAGAATAAAAATTATATATAAGAAAAGGTTCCAGCGTGAAACTGGAACCAATGTTAAAAAAATGAACTCTGTTCTTCGTCAGAGGGACATGAGAACAAGAATAAATACTAAAAAAAACAAATGAACAGAAATTTGAAAACCTACTTGATGAGCAGGTGAAGAAATTCTGGTGGGCTTTTTAGCTAATTGACATCCAGCTTTTTTTTATTTTTGTATTTCTTTGCAAAGAGCCGCAAAAAGAATCATAGGATAAGGAACTCCAGCTGGGCAACACATTTACTTTTGGGCATTTTATCCCGGCCGGATGACGTAAGAAGAGGAAAGGGCAGAAATTTTGGCATTGACTAAGCACTAACGCAGCGACGACTGGCAAATGGAAGAAGACCGTATGTGTTTCTTTCTCTATATGTGTGTGTATTTATAAGAGTATTAAATAAAAATAAAAGTAGCTATTAAATTTTAATTGTTAATGAATTTATAAGTTTTTTTTTTTTTTGTGTATTTTATCAAAATTAAAAGTTTAAGATGTATTGTGCCAAAAACGAATAATATAAGGTACAACAATATAATTTACTTTAAAAAAGAAATGAAAATGCCATAAGTACTACGATCTACATATTTACTATCGAGAAACAATTGTTTATTTAAGCATGTGTCATTTGTCAGAAATAGAGAGAGAAAGGGAAACCTAGAGAGAGAACATAAATCTGGTAAATGGCAAAACTGCCTTCTCGTTAGGCTAAGTAAGAGAATGTATGAGTTGTAAGTAGCTAACTTGCTACCAGCACTAGATTCTATTACAACAAACAAGAACAACATGAGCAACCTAATATCTCTAACGACCTCTCTTAAGCTTAACTAAGTTTTCTCTAAGATAAGCTTGTCTTTGAGATATTCAAATCTGGAAATACTAAGAGCCTTTATGAAGATATCTGCAACTTGTTCTTCAAAAGGAACAACACTGTAACGACCTACTTTTTTGGGTCATCGCTTAATTTGTTTAAATATCATTTATTAACTTTTATCTTACTTGCTAGTAAGAAAAATACTAGATAATTTTTTTTTTCTTAATAACATATTTTAAAACATACTTGAAACCGTTGCGACATTAAACATACTTGAAACTATTATGACTTTCATTGTAACAGAAATTGAAACATGAGTTTCAAACTTGATTTGATAGCCATTCAAATCATTCAGTTTAGTATATCTTTTAAATTTTTTTCATAAGACATTTCCCATAAAACTTTTCTTAAATATTTACTTTCTTGAAATTTATATAGTAAATTTTTTTCTCAAATAGTGAAACATTTTCTTGATGTAGCAGAAGACTTCCTATAGTGGTATCTACACCCAACTTTTGTATCTGTCTCTCCGTATTCCGAGCTCTTCAACCAGTTGTACTGGCTCTTGTAGGATTACATACAACATGAAGGAACTTGGAATGAGCTTTTACTCAATAAGTTCAAACATAATTGCACAAAATGTTAAAAATATTCGTTGTAAAACATTGCCTTTAAACCTTTCTCATAAAACTTTCTTCATTAACTTTTTATTACAAATAATTTTCATAAAATGTTTTTTATAAACGTTTCTCACAAACATTTCTTAAAGTGTTTTTCATAAACATCTCTCATAAACATATCATGAAAAGGAAGGTAAGCAAGGTCATTATGCATGATTCTATTTATGCTCATTTATGAACATCTAATTATAAACTTCTTATTATCATTCATAACTTATTTAAACTTCTTATCATTGTTCTTGTCTTATTTGAACATATGAGCTCAAGTGTTCGTACCAACATCATCAATTCTAAGATCATGACTTTAATTTAAAATAATGCTTCACTTGTGAAAGACTTAGGACCGTTGAACAACGAGGTTACAACTTTAATATAACTTATACACTTTACATCAAGGAGGCTGGTATGACATTTTAATTATTGTCATTGATTTACCATCTTGTAAACTTTAGTGAGTATATACAATGCTAAACATATCTTATGTTATAACTTAGCATTGAAACATCAAACATAGCAAATGCAAATACATTATAATTCATAACTTGAACTTTTATAACTTTATGCACATCATAGCATAACAACTTAAAACATTATGCATGGCAATTGCAATACATTTAAACATTTATAAAGCATTTAAAACTTATTTTTTTCATGCTATAGGTGAGGTTTCAAATTTACTTGGATAACACTTTAGCGTTCCTATTTTATTATTTCTTCCTTTTATTAGTTGGCTTTTATGTCCCGTTTCAAGTGACACCTGACTATTAGCTACCCTTTCTCATTATTGACATACTCAATCGATAATGGAACTTGAACATTAATCGTTCATTCTCTTTTTTTTTTTAGCTTCATTTCTTATCGATTACCTCTTAATTGCTTAACCCATTCATTCCTTGGTCAAATTTCATGTCTTACTAGATGATTTAATTACTTAATGTGATATAGAACATCTTCCGTCTAAGGGAATCACTACTTTTGAGGGCTTAGGCTTCGTTTTAGCCGTTTTATAAAATAAAATGATAATTTTATTTTTAACAGGTTTTTTGTGAGTTTCGTAACTTTATTAAACTTTTTGTTTTACTTCACAGTTTTGTTACGTACGGGCTACCGAAAAATTCCCACTTAAGGGCGAGTTTCCTAATTTGGTCGTTTCGAGGCCCATTTTGGTCTTTTTATAAAAAATGACCATTTTGCCCTTGTGGGTCTTAAAAATCTTTTGGAATCCATTTAAACCAAAACTTATATTTCTCTACTTCTTATAATATTATGGAAAACAAAACAACAGTTTTCCTTTTGATAAAGTCTATTTTGTCAAAACTTTATAGTGTTGACCCATAATACGAAAATCTTAGTGATTACGCTCTTAACGCGTTTTTCTTTTATTCTTTACTTGAAAAAATTTTTTAATCCTTTCAAACTTAAAATCTACAACTATTTACTTCCCATAGTAGTGCAGGAAACCAACATTTTCTTAGTAAAAATCCAGTTTCACACACTTTTATGATTTGGTCCAAAATACAAATCTTAACATTTTTGCCCCTGAGAAAAAAAAATGACTGCTTTATACTAAAATATATAGTTTTTCTCAAGGATTAAAACCTTATAAAACTTCTTGGTCTAATCAAACTATTTCATAATATTTTTCTTTTTTATGAAATTTTGTGTTTAAAATCTCATAAAATTCATAATTTAAACATAGTATAGAATTTTTATGAGCTATTTGCGATTCCTAATCATTTTGATGAGTTCTAGAACTTTTGTTTTTTAACTTTTACCAAAATCATTCATCTTAATGGTGTTCTTAAGAAGGTAGAATTGAAATCAACTTGTTTTAGCTTGTTCTGATAAGAATTTGAGCTGGCTTTCCCACGCAAGTTGTCTGTATCGACATTTCTAATAAATCTCATGTTGAACTTAGAAAATAATTCGGCCTCTAAAGGTCTCAAACACTAAAATCTTTCAAAAATTCCCTTTTAAACACTTTTATGTCATAATTTTGCATAACTTGTTTTGGTAAGGTTTAATCCCACTTTTATGTCATGTTAAATTGATTATTTAGTTAAATATGTGGATGCAATATCTCTCTGAGCAAATGATACTTTTGCTCTATATACTTTCTTCTTTTGTGGTTTCTAGGTTCTCTTGAATTTACCATTGCATCACCGTTATCACAATTCAATGTGAGTGGTTTATTCATGTCTAGAATGACTTTCAAATCAGTGAAGAACTTACGAAGCCAAATAACTTCTTTAGCTGCTTCATAAGCATCCACATATTTAGCTTCCATAGTTGAATCAGCAATGCAAGATTGTTTAATGCTTCTCTAAACTATGGCTCTACCATCAAGAGTAAACACTGACCAAGATGTAGATTTACATATGTCTTTGTCTAATTAAAAATTAGAATCAGTGTATCTAGTAGGAATTAAATTCTCACCAGAGTATATCAGTATATAGTTTCTCATTCTCCTAAGATGCTTGAGAATGTGTTTAACTGTCACCCAATGATCTAATCCTAGGTTGGATTGATACCAACTGACTATACCCACTATATAGCAAATGTCAGACCTTGTACACAACATGGCATATATTAGACTTCTCACCGTAGATGCATAGGGTACTTGTCTTAGGTTTTCTTCCTTTTGAGGTATCTTAAGACACTACTCTTTTGAAAGATAAACTCCATGACTTGTAGGTAAATTATATTTCTTGGAGTTTTGCATCAAACATCTGATAAACACCTTATTTGTAACGCCCCCTTCCGGACGTCACAGATGTCGTTACATTCATTCGTTTAAACATTATTTGCAGCAAACTATTGTAAATATTAACGTGCATTTGAAACCATAGTTTGGAAAAGCATTCCCAGGATCTTAACATACATTTTTTTTTATAGAAATACAAATACAATTTATAGGAAATTATAATTTTTTTCTTAATTAAAACAATTTGCTTTTCCATAGACATTGTATAAATAGTTTGCTAATATTATTTAAAATTAAATGGCCTTTGAAAATCAAAAGATAAAATTCTTTGAACATGTCTCGGCCGGCAGGCCGAACTTTTACCTTCGACAGG
>CAMOHE010049971.1:0-32680 GCA_946598075.1 Artocarpus hirsutus | reverse complement strand
CGGTTGGCACTTCAGGACCAGCAAAGCCGTGATCTTCATCTCTCCCTGAAAAACTTTCTCTTTCTCTCTCTAGATTTCTTTCTCTCTCTTTCTTCTTTGTGTGTTCGGAAGATAATCGAAAAATAATAAAAAAAAAGATTTCACGCGAAGTGGAATCTGTAAATGTACTATTTTGTGTTGGAGACAGCGGTGGTGATGACGAAAAGGGGAAAGCGGATTCGGGTCGGGAAAGGGGTGGGATCAGGTGCGGTTGGGTATATTGCTTTGGTTTGGAATTGTTCAGCTGGCGTGAAGTGGTTGGGCCGACATTTGTCACGTTGTTGTCTGCTTTCGGCCAATTGAGGTGAAAGTCTATAGATTTTAATTGTCGGCTCATTTATATAATTGTCTAATTATAGTATTTTGAATTTAAAATTGTGCACGAACCTATTTAATTATAAAATTATCTATAAAGCTCAAATACTGAAACAAATAAAAAAGATAATATTGCTTAGATTTAGAAATGTATTAAAATGAATCAACACAAAGTAACAACTTTTTATTGTTTCTTTTTATAACATGAATGTCAAATACATAATTAATATGATATATGACGCATTTAGATCCAAAATGGAAAGGAAACAAAAAATTGAAATAAGATTTCAAAACCATCTCATCACATTTACCTCATGTTTGACTGAGTGGTTTCCACCACAAACTTAATTATGAATAGTATAAAGCTCTCACATGTTACAGTAATAATAAAATAAAAAATAAAAAAATACTACATTATAAAGCTATCATATACTACAGTAATAATGGTTCTAACCACTGGTTACCACCGTCTTTTCAAACACCCTATTAATATCCTTAAACCCACATTATTCACACTTACCAAATAGAGGCCAATCCCGAAATCGGTGATCCCTCAACCTATCTTCATTGAAAACCCTAGCCCATTTTTTATGATTCTTTAAAAAATTGATGGCACCAGCATTTTGTGGTGGCTCTCCAATGTTTGTCGACGACCCTCCTCTCCGTCGAAAACCTCCAAGGAATCAAAACCTCTCCGTCGACCATCATTTGCGCAGCCTATCTCTACATCATCCAAAAGGAAAGACAAAACCTGCACAAAAGGATGAGAAATGTGTCCCCAAAAAACAAGTAGCTCCGCAAGGGGAAAAAAAAAGTTGATATTGTGATCTCGTTAGTAGCTTAGAAGAATTTGTGTTTTTTATTATTTTATTATGTAAGCATTAACAAAATTCTACTTCATATGGTCTGACAATTTAGCAAGAAATTCTTTCATTATAATAATCTGTGTGAATTGCAATTTGTCTTTACATTCATCATTAAAAAGAAGCCTTCATTACGATATAGTTTTACTGCCTAGCTTTTATGCCTCTACTTATATTCTTCCATTCCACTTTCACAGGTCCCTTGGATGCCCAGATGTTATTGGAAGTCAGCAAAAATAAATAATTACTCCAAGACCGATGTAATATGTTCACATAGTGTTGATTTGATTTTAAAGTAACAAAACAAGGTTTTTTTTTTTTTTAAAAAAAAATAAGGTACATTGTTAGGTATTGTGCTCATCCCTAAAGAGTTCTATTCTTTTCATGTTCTAAACTTTTCGTTTTGATAAGGCCGGATTCATTATGATAACTATAGTACTACCCTTATATTTTTGAACTTATATTAATACTAAGTTTTTTTCATTGTGATATTGAGAACCTCATTATGGTTTCGAACTTCTATTTTATGATATATTTGACCATTATCTACAATCTATAAGATTATATAGAAAGGTAATTCACTTCTTTTGTTTTTATACTTCAACCACTTGAAGATAATTTTGCTCTTCGACTTCTTTGTTACGTGCTCCTCTCTTTTCTTTTCTTTTTTTCTTTTTTTAATGCTTTCTCGACTTCCTTTGAAAAAATGAACTCATTAAATACGAGAAATGCTAAGATTATTCTCTTTGGCACTCTCTTTATCACTCTTTATCTTCTCCTCATAGCACATATCATTATCTTTTCAATAAAAATGAACTATAACTAACAAACTATTATTTTACTTTCTATTACAACTTTATCACTCTCTACTTCTATTAGTAAAAAATAATTTGTTGTTATAATTTACTACAAGATTAGCTTTTTAAATGCATATATAGTTTTTTGGGTAAATATTATAATTAAATTCACAAATAGTCCTTGAGGTTTGCACAGTTCCAGTTCGGTCCCAATGTTTAAAAAATTCCCATTTTGGTGCTTAATTTTTTATTTTGTTTAAGTTTTAGTCCCTCCGTTAATTAGGTGTTAAATAGTTAACAGAATATTTTTAGAATGTTACACTTTAATCCCTAATCTATTACTTTGTTTCACTTTTGATCCTTTCGTTAGGGAATATATTATTAAAGATCAACATTAAAAACAATGAAAAACTAAAAATAACAATTTTGAATCATGTAACTAAAATAAAAAAAATAATTTATCATATTATTTTTCAGATGAGCTTTAATTTTTTAAAATAGATAAAGTTGAATATTTAATGTCAATATACTATATATGCGTATATATATGTATTAACTATGATGCTTAGAATTAATTATGGTTATCCATAACGGCATATATATATAGATTATAATGCATAATTTGTTATTTAAAATGCATGATTATCCAATAATTACATATTGATATTAACAAATTCAACTTATTTTTAATTAATATTCATCTTACTAACAATATAATAAAATTGATTTTTAATTACATTTATCAAAATTGTTATACTTAATTTTCACTTTAGATTTTTCAAATTTTAGTCAATAACAACTCTTAGTTATAATAACAGAGAGACCAAAAGTAAAACAAAGTAATAGATTATGGACTAAAATGAGATATTTAAAAAATTTTCTATTAAATATTTGACGTCTAACTAATAGAGAGACCGAAATTGAAAAAAAGTAATAAATTAAAGACAAAAATGAAACTTTTTAAATGTTAGAAACTAAACTAAGACTGATGTACTATTTGTGAAATTAACCCTGAATATTATATAACAACATACACATATATAAGACTGGCAGTAAATGTGTTCGTGTCAGTACATTTATAGCACGACATGTTTAGGCTAAACACCATCATGACAGGATTAATAAACGTGCCAGAAATGTAAAAACGAACATAACCCATTTATGACACGCGTAACACAGCACGACATGATAAACACGATTATTAAGCAGGGCGTGATGGGTTGATACAATAACAACACGCATATGGCATGTTTATGACACAGTTAACTAAAAATTAAAAAAATTTAAAAATTTTAAAAAAAAGCCAATAAAGAAAATTAACAAAAATACAATATCTAATTAATACTAACTTACTACAAATATTTCAAATATTTTTATTTTTAAGTTTAAACACATTATAAACGAACGGGTCATGTCGTGTTGTGTCGACACGTTTACAGCTCATTTAATTAAACGTATTAAGGCGTATTAGATATGTTAGCACGAATTCAAGCCGTTTATTTTCGTGTTATTTGAACCAACCTATTTATGACCCAATTAATAAACGTGCGGTCTAAACTCGTTCATCTTGTATTATTTTCGTATCGTGTCATCGTGTTGTGTCTGAAATTATCGATCCTATATAATATGACATTGGTCTTTGAGAAAAATTTATCAAATTATGCTTTTGTCAAGGTTTGAGGGGGTTTATGGAAACCTTAATCATGGATGAAAATCCCACCAATTAAAACTCTAATTTTTTCTTTGAAAAAAAAAAAAGAGAAAGAACTCGAATTAATTCTTAAATCTTACGGCATTGAAGATTGACCGCGACAACTTTCCTGTTTCAGGTTCTCTCCTTTAATTCAGATGGCTAATTAGGCTATATATATGTACCTTCCTAGAAGTACATTGTCAAGAAAAAGAAAAAGGCAGGACAGGAGGGGAGAAAAAGAAAATATTATGAAAATATGGGCATTAAAGCATGGGCAGCAGCTCAAAATTAGTTGTGGAATATGTTTTATTTTTTATTTTTTTATTTTTTTTTTAGTAAATGTGGAATAGGATCTTGCGAGTTTTGGATTCTGCATTAAGTTGGTGGTCCAATCAAAACAATTATTTATGCCGCCTACACTATTATGGTCAAAGAATTTCAGCGGTGCTTTACTTTTTTAGAAAATTTAGTACAACTACGGTACTAACCTCCTAATTTTCAAGGCTAAAATTTGCATCTTTCACCCCATTTTTATTAAACATTTCCATCCTTGTCGTTTTCTTCTTGGGTCCAAATCTGAAAAAAGTGATTATCGTTGTATTTTTAGAGCTCAACTATAGAATTAGACCTTTTTCTTTTTTTTTTTCTTGAAAGAGAAAACAATACTGGCTATCCCGATCTCCTCTCATGGACAGTTAAATGGTGTGTGCGTACAAATTTGGTTGTGAGGTAGTTATTTTTTTTAGGAATGGTTAAACTTTAATTAACTAAACAAATATAATGTTTACAGAATGTTTAGCAAATTTTATATATTTGACGTAACGATAGTCAATTCATTTAAGCAAGACAGAACATGTAACACCCAGATAAATTAATTAAAATTAATTGATTTAATCTGGTTGTTAGTATTAATTAATTGAATTTTTGCACTTTATTTTCGGTTACAATATTCTTCGAGTATGAGTTCTTTTCGTGTGTAATGATAGCTGTTTAAAACTAACGTGCCATATTCTACCCAATATTAAGTATCTAATAGATATCTTATTCAGAATTAAAAACTGATATAGGCTACCTTGTTTATGATTGGGCTTAGTATCCTATATTCTATAAAAAAAAAAAAAAAGGAAAAATTACACAATCTAACCTTTTTTTAAGAGGTAAATTAAAAGTTGTCTCTGTTCTACAAATATTACTTATATGTCCCTTTTGAATTGTATATATTGGAAATTGAAAAAAATATCCTTTTAACAAATTTTATTGTGTATTTAGTTTTTTAATAAATTTTCTTATTTTTTTCATAGTTGATTTGCTGAAAAAAAAAACCTTGATATTATAGAAATACGAATACACTTAATTATTTACAATATAATTTAAATAAAAAAAGAAAAAAAATCTGCATCTTTAAAATTACTTATAGTAGAATTTCTAAAAAAAATAAAAATACATGCTTAATGTAAGATTATTTATATTACCAATTCATAATATTAAAGTATTATTGTCACTTGAAGTTTTAGAATGAATATCATTAAGCACAATTACATTGCGTATTATTAACTTAATGATATATCAATCAAGTAACTTGTAAGACACACAAGAAAAATTAATAAATAATATATCATTAATTTAGTTACATGTTATCAAAAAGAACTCAAAATAATACCATTAAAGTACGTCAATAGATTTCTCACAACACAAGAAGGATAAACTCAATAAAGAAATGTTATTAATTTAATGAGATATAATTACATTAAAAAAACTATTAAAGTCAATAGCATGGACTACACTATAAATCCACAATATTAACATAGTTAATAAAAAAAAAAAGAACCAAAAACCTATTTCTGATGAATAAAATACTTAATTATAACAAAGACTCGCTAACTGCAGTCACGAATACTACATCAACAATTTATTAAAACAGAACCAAAAAGGAAAAAAAAAAAAACAAGGTTAATATGCATCAGAATCAACAAGTGGCTGTGAAATGATTACCGGCTGCCGAAGAATTCCTACTTAGTGCACTAACGCCCTAATCTTAATTTGTCAGTAAAATTGTGATTTTAATTTATCGATAAAAAATTTTTATTCTTTAGCCAAAAGATCTTTAAAATTATTATTTTTGATGTCAATTTGAATTTAAGTAACAAATACTTTAATTTTATAGATTTTTTTAATATAATAATATCATAATTAATTTAAAATTTTAAATACCCTTATCATTATTACTCTAAAAAAATTAAATTAAAACGACAATATCATTGAAGTTGTTAATGTCTTTACATATATATATATATATATATATATATTGAGATGCTAACCCTAAAAAAAAAAAAACGGTTAAATATCTCGTTACTCATTGAAAAAAAATCCCAACCCAACTTTTTTTCATTTTCTTTTTCATTTCTTTTCTTTTTCCTTCTTCTTTTTCTTTCCTTCTTCCATTCTCACCTGAGTAACTCTCCCTCTTGTCTTCTCTCTACCGATTCTCTCTCATCCTCATTATCCCATGGTTTTCTAAAATTTTAAAACCTCATAACTTCCTCATTTTAAGTCCAAATGAGAAAATTCTTTTTGAAAGATGCTTAGAACGGAGAGTAGAACAAAACAAGACCCATGTTGCCTAATAAATTCCTCTAAGTATATTACCCCACCGGAGCTCCGCCGCTATTTTCGCCGGGAGCTGCCATTTCTGACTGTGGTAGTTGTCACCACTCACCTCAAAATGTTCATAATCACCCCTATTTCAAAAGTCTTTAAGAGATTTTAGTAAATGTGACTCTTTTAAGAACATGCTAAGGTAGGGGTTTTTTTCCTTCTAAATTCAAAATGTTTTCTTTTCTTGGGGTATTCCTTTGAGTTTCTTGTTAGGTGTTGTTAGTTATATGTTTATGGTGTTGTTTTTTGCTGAATTTCATGAAGAATCATAAATTTTAATGTTGAATTTTAATGCGCCTTTGATCTGAAAATTAATCTTTCAAATCTAAAGATCCTTTTCATCTAACAATATGTTTTGGTATTCTTCATTGTATGATTTTAAACCTTTTATATGATAGAGTTATGTTATATATAGAGATTGTTGTGAACTTGTTTGTTTCTTGCACTTTAATCATGGAATTGGTATTGAATTAAATAATTCATTACATGCACGTAAAAATATGATTTTTGAATGGGTGTTTGGAAAGGTGGTGGGAACCAGTGGTGGGAACTACTTTTACTGTAGCATGTAAGAGTTTTACATTGTAGCAATTTTTTTTAATTGTTACTGTAGCATGTAAGAGCTTTTTATTGTTCATAACTGAGTTTGTGGTGGAAACTGAGTCATAGGAACCATTGCCAAACACCCCATAAGTAATATGCATGGGTTGAAAATATGTTTAAATGAAACTTTGAAATGTTTTGGTGTTATATGTTTACTAAGTGTTTGAATGAATGCTTGTATGTATAGAATTTAATAATAGTTCTATAAATTGGTAAATCTGTAGTTGTATTTTCTTTCTTTTGGCCAAATAATTTGCACTAATCAAAAATACACTTCTTAGGCTTCGCTTAGGCTTTTGTATCACTAAAATTGGAGTTTTCTAGCTCCAAATATGATCTTTCAAAATTTGCTTAAAAGCTGTCCAATTTAATCCAAACCTATACATATTTATAACCTATTTTTGAAAAGTTAAATGAGCTTGAAATATAGCTTATGATAGTTAAAAAGAAAGCTTTATTAGTTAACTTTAAAAAGAAACTGGTTTTGTAATTTTTAGAATTTTGTAGAATTAGTTATGAATCGTGCAAGGGGGTAAAGTTGCGTTTTTTGGAAGTTTACTTGTTATACTTAAATGTTTTAAATTGTTACGCCTCTTTGGGATTATTGTAAGGTTATAGGTGTATGTGACCTCAATATGTGATATTATTGATGTATAAATTATTGAGTATTTAAGCATGTAGCTATGTGGTTTCCTTGACAAACATGAGCTTGGTTGTATTATTTATGAAACTAACGGTAATATAATTTGAGCTTTAAATGAAACATAATGATATTGTTTTAGTAAATGGTCCCATACATTGCTCATGACATTGTTATAATGGCCTCTTAGAAATTTCAATGAAATGTTATGTTTCTTATGTGGTTAAGGAGCATGTTATAATATCTTTGGCGTTGTTATGTTTATGCCTTGCTAATTTAGTTTGCTATGGTTTGATAACAATAGGATGGTGTCTTGCTCTTTTGTTGTGTTTATACAAACTAAAGATTATTTGAAAGTATATTTTTTATGTATATAATTATTTTAGAAATTGAGGCATGACTAGAGTCTTACACATACCGTAAGTTGCTTAATGAGGTTATTGTCTTTATGAAGAACAAGTGTGTAAGTAATTTTGGTTCGCATTGACATTGTGGATATTTGTAAGCCTCTTAGATATGAAATTGGTTGTTTTTTTCATGATTAAGGAGCATAACCATGATGCGGATAGTTGTCTTTAAGTTGGTATACAATTTGATGGTCTTCTAGAATCTTGTACGTGACTGCCTTGGAGGAACCAGAAAAATTGCATCTATCTGTTTAGTTCCTACCTTGTCAACTTATATGAAATTAAAGTATATCCTCTAAGCTTGGTGTAGGCACAAAAATCACATTATTTGGATACCCATAGCCAAAGAAATACACTTTTGAAATTAGATATTAGTGCATTAAATTTTACAGAAATCAGCCACAGCCTTGTTTGGTTTTACATATTTTTGGGGACTTTAATGGAATCGATATTAAGCATATGATAGCTTGTTAGAAAGGTAAATGTATTGGCTTTGATTAGGCACTGATTTCATAATTTTTGAAGATGTGTTAAACATTTTATGAATATTCCCGTAACATCTACTAAGCTGCGTTTTTCGAGAATCGGTAAAACCAAGAACGAAAACCTTCACTTTTTGATATACGATGCCCATACTCAAATCAACCCTAGAGCCTTTTAGGGCCTACAAACTGTGACTTATAGAACTTGGTTTCATTTCGTTTGGGATTACGTAGCCTAAGTTGTGCACTTTCAAAATTTTACTTAGAAACTTTGCCAATGTTATAGAATTTCTTAAAGTCTAAGACTTTGATATCTTGAGGATTATCTTAAGCAATTCAAACGATTCAGATAATGGCATTAAATGACTCAATGTAATTGGTGTATTTCCTTTGATATCAATTTTTGCTATGTTTGCTGACTTCGGGAATTTTAAGGAATGAACTCTACTGTGAGGATCATGTTTTGTTCTGCATAATTGTTGCATTGGCATATGCATTGCAATTGGCGAGATGCTCGGCACATGAAGGCCTTTGAGCTGTTAGCTTGGGTTATGTTATGCAGGTAAGTATAGACCCTTAAGCGCTCTTGCTCAAATGATGATATCGTTACTACTATGGGTAATGTAAACCACGCAACAAAGTAAGTATAGGAGGTGTAAGTTTACCTTCTATTGATTATATCTACTATTTAAATTCTGTTATTTACTTCTGGTAGTCATAATGGGTAAGCGTCCTGTTTTGATCGGACCTATTTCCTTTGAGACTAGGTTAAAATAAGTTGGCTAGTCTTTGTAAGGCTTGTTGCCCATGGCTCGGTAAGGTTTACCATGTTTATATATATATATATATATGGGTGAGATTCACCGTTTTATTTACTTTAATTTTAATTATATACTAACTTTCACTTTGGGGCATTACAGAACGTGGTTTGACTGTAACCTTTTCTAAAAGTAAATTTGCATTTTTGCTTAACAGTAGTCCAAGATTTTTATACCTTCGCTTTTATTTCTTCTTAAATTATTGTGAGAATAGAAGGTTTTTAAATCTCTTTGCACTAACTCTGTCTTCTATTTTTTGTTCTTATTCAAAACGGCATGCCGGGAATTCAGCCAAAAAAAAAAACTAACCTCAAACAATTAATGATCCTTTATTAACACAAAGACGCTATAATTTGGAAACACCTTCAAGAAGCGGGCCAACTTTAAACTGAATCTGTACATACAGTCCTATATATAACGTGTGCGCACGTATATAACGTGCGCGCGCGTGCGCACACGTATATATATATATATATTTTTTTTTTTCTTCTTGTTGGAATTTTTTTTAAATGATTTGTTGGGATATTTTCTGTATACCAGTTGAGTATTATGTGTTACTCACGTGATGATTGTAGACGTTGGATTTACAATTAAATATATACAAATTAAAACAAAATTTGATGTTCACTATATAAAAGTTTGAACCGTTAAATCACTGTTATAGGGTTCTAACAAACTCAACAAAGTAGATAGTAAAAATAATTTAAAGAGAAAAGGACCAAGATTGTGATATAAACGATAAATGCGTTAAAAAGAAAATATAGTACACGTCGAATTTATAGTGGTCTACTCTTTAATGAGAGCTACGTCTACTATTCAGCATATTGTTTCTAAAAATATATTAGTAGGGTTTTAACAAATGGGATTCAGATCTTTTGGTTGAAGGCTTCTTCCTTCATTTATAGAGGATCTTAGAATGATCGTGGCTTTAACCTGATGGAGTGAGTGGGTTGTGTTAACCCCATAGTGGTGGGGGACGGGTCGGTCTCTGATAGGGCGTAAATATTGGGTCATAACTCCATATTCCTCGTGTGGCCTAGTGGATAAGGAGCTGCACAGATATACCATTTTTTAGACCGTTGATTGAAATATATCACATGAAAAAAAAAAAAAAAAAACTCATTAAAAAAATAGCACAAGCTACTTACTTTTTTTTTTTTTTAATTTTTCTCTTGTATTGATTCTTGTGAGTGACATATAGTGTAAAAGTTTTTTTTACAAATGACAAAAGTCAATCCATTGTTCAATACTGTGGTAATGGGCATAAATATCTTTAGTGGATATTTCCTTGTAACTGCCAAACTTATACCTATAATGTCAATTCCAACGAACTAACACTTAGTAGATCCGCAATGGTAGACAATGGGTGAATCCATCCCAAGCGAACTATGCAGAGACTTCAATTGAACCAAACACATCGAACCGATCGATGCCGTTAGTCGAACGAATGATGGGTTAGTGATACTAACAGCAAATGTTTGGCCTGAACTGACTACCTTATTTAGCTTGATTCATTTTGATCGCAACTTAGACCTCCCACGCTGGGCCCTTGTTTAATGATTTGGGCCTAATCAAATTATACCCGAACAATTATTAATTTTATATATTCTATCTGCATGTCAAAATTTTTAATATTGATTTTTATCTTTTCTTATACTATCTCATATATTTAAGAAAATATTTAAATAGGAATATTTAAGAAAAATTATATCCACAAGATCAAATTAAAGAAAAGATATGTATGAGAAAATAATTATTAAAAGAGTTTAGTAAAAAATGTTTAAAAAAAGATGTTAAAAAAATTTGGCATGCTAATTAGGGAAAAAAATTTGTAAGGATCATTTTGATATAATAAAAATTATGTAGAAAGAAATTAAGGAGACATTTGAAAGAAAATATTTTAATAGCAGTGAAACAGAGATATATTTCAAAGAAACATATTTTTAAAAAGTGAAGTGTATAGAAGTTTTGGGAGAAAAATCAACTATAAAAAAGGAGGAAAATATTATAAAAAGTAAAAGAAAAAAAGACAACAAAAAAAAGAAAAAAAGAAGAGCTGCCATGTGGTGAAAGGAGAAAGAGTAACCAAATCTCCTTTCCCTTTTTAATATATGCAATATAGAAGTATAGATTTCAAAGAAGCATAATGTAAAAAAAAGTAAAGTGTATAGGAGTTTTAGGAGAAAAAATCAAATAGGAAAAAGAAGAAAAAATTAGAAAAAAAAAAAGAGAAAAGATAACAAAAAGGAGGAAAAAAAAAGAAGATGATCTGCCATATGATGAAAGGAGAAAGAGTGACCGAACCTTCTTTGACTCTATTATATGTCTATAAACAAATAGTTATATATAGATTTAAACAAGCATTAGTGCGAGGTTGGTTTTTACTAGAAGTGTTCCATGCACCTAAGCATATGATATGCTCTTCCAGACTTCAATCTTTATCTAATTTTAGTGTTTGACGTATTTAGAGGATTTAAGAGAGTAGTTTGTACCGTAAATAATATAAAGCTTTTACATATTATAGTATAAAACAAAAATATGTTACAATGTAAAACTTTCATATGCTATACCAACTATAATATATGGTTCAAACTTTAAAATAATGTCTAACCACAAAAAATTAGATAGGTTATCTCTATCTTGCTCCTCCTAGTTCACAATAAAAGAACTGCTAAACCAGAGCTCTGTCGAAATTGGGCATTGCTCCTTCAAGTTAGAATAAGAGCCTTGCTCTTCCTTACCCAAGCCGCTCCTCGATCTAGCGCATCATTTTTTGATTCGCTTTATGTGCCATGAACCCATTTCATTGCCTACAACTTATATAGAAGACAAACATCCTCCAACTACTTTCCCATTAAAAGCTAGCTCATTCAATAGGAACCAAAAAAGGAAAGTAACTTACCTAAAAAAAAAGTGATCTCTTCATTAACATTGGAGGTCAAGTGCTCAATTCCATTTTTTTTGTAGGATTATTTTTTTAGGATAAATACCCTTAGAGTATATGATGTTTTGCAAATAATATATTTACAATAAATAAAGTAAATTTTTCATTTTATTTATGTGCATGTATTTTCTAAATACTCTATGAATTTTCTGTAATTATCCAGTGACCTTACATATTGCATGTAAGTGTTATATACAAGACGATAATATTTAAAGTGATAATTAAAATAGTTAGTAATATATACATAATTATTTAATTAAAGTATGGAAACTTTAATTAATGGTTACGAGTGCAGGCCATTTCTAATAAGAATGGAATAATCTTATCCAAATTGTTAAAATAATGAGTCATTAAATAAGTGTACTATACATAATAAGATTAAGTAGGACTAAAACATGATGATGGGTATATATATGAGTGTAGTGTAATGTCCTACTTTTTTGCGCCATCACTTAACTCTTTTAGACTTTATTTCATCAACTTAGTGTTACTTTCAAGTAAGAAAAATACCAAATATTTTTTTTCTTTTAACATACTTTGATCATACTTAAATTTGTTGTAACTCTTATTGCAGCTGAATTTAAGACATAGTTCAACACTCAACTTTAAAATCATATAAAACATTTCTCAAAACTCATTAAGAAATATTTATTTTCGTAAAATCTTTTAAACTTCTTTTGAAAATTGATGCAACATCCGTTCCAACATAAGCTAAAATATGTTTTTCATAAATACATCTTTTAAATTTTTTTTCATAAAACATTTCTTTAAAAATATTTTCTTAAACATTGACTTTCTTGAAACTTTGAAGTTCTTGAAACTTTGAAAATACTATATCAAATAATGAAAATTTTTCTCCTTTACTAGTGGAAGACTTCTTGTAGTGGTATCCTTATCTAATCTTCGCATCTGTTCTTCGCAGTACCGAGCACTTCAACCAGCCTTGTTAGTCTACCGTAAGACTACCTACAACATGAAGAAACTTATAATGAACTTACACTTAGTAAGTTCAAACATTGTCTCACAAGTCATTTTAAACTTTCTTTCATAAGTTTTTTTTCTCTTTGAAACCTTTCTTGTAAACGTTTTTCATAAACGTTTCTCATAAAACATTTCTTAAATGTTTTTCATAAAATGTTCTTCGTAGACCTTTTCTTGTAAACATTTTTCATAAAATGTTTTTAATAATCATTTCTCAAAATGTTTTCAATATAAACATTTCACAGCAAGGAATGTGAGCAACAACATAATGCATGATTTCATTTATGCTCAATTATGAACTTTCAATTATGAGTATCTTTCCATCATTTATATCTTACTTAATGTTCTTATCATCGTTCATATCTTTACTCATCTTGTGAACTTTAGTGTTTGTACCAACATCATCAATCATGAGATTATGAACATAATGCTTCCCTTATGGAAGACTTAATACCATCAAACACCGAGGTCATAACTTTAATTTTACTTATATACCTCACATCAAGAAGATTGGTACAACACTAACTTTTTATCTTTGCTTTACCTTCTTTTTAACTTTAGTGAGCATATTAAATGCTAATATATCATATACAAACATGTTACAAATCATAACTTGAACTTTAAAACATTATGCATTATACATGTAAACCTATAACATCGTGCAACTATTTGTAAAACATGACTTGATCTTTAAAACATTATGCATACTAAATGCAAACATACTTTAAACATAATTATTGCAAATACATTACAAACTTTACTTAATCTTTAAAACTTAATGCATTACAAATGAAAACATACTTTAAACATAAAACTTGTAAATTCATTGCAATCTTGAATTGAACCTTGAAACTTATTGCATAACAAATGCAAACATAGAACATTTTCAAAGCATTTGAAAATTTGTTTTCTTCATGTTGTAGATGAGATTTGAAACTTACCTCGATAGGGATCCAGCGTTCTTATTTCATTTTGTCAGCTTCTAGGTCCTGTTCAAACGACACCCGAATATTAACTAACCTTTCTTATTATCATTTTCTCGATTGATAACATAACTTAATCATTAAATGTTCGTTCTTTTTTACTTAAATCCATATCCTATCAGTTTACTTTTCCTTTATTTTGTATCCCATCGTTTTTCCCTTTTCCCTTTTCCCTTTTCCCTTTACTTAACTTTGTAATCTACCGAGTTACCTTTCTTTTAACTTTAACGTTTCTTAATTTGATTCCCTATTACTTAATATATTATGAAATATTTTTCATCTAAGAGCTTTTTGCTAATTCAAAATGCTTGGCTTTGTTGTAGCCGTTTCTTTAAAAATGACGATTTTACCCCTAATAGGTTTTTATAAGACTCGTAACTTTACTTAACTTCTCGGTTAACTTTTCCATCCCATAACTCAAGTGTTCAAAAACATTCTTACTTAGGGCATTTTTCTTAATCGTGCGTTTCAAGTCTGTTTGGGCCGTTTAACAATAGATAACCTTTTTGCCCTTAACAGGTCTTACAAAGCTTTCAGAACCCGTTTTAAAACAAAACTTACATTCCTTTATGTCTCATAACATTAAGGAAAACAAGACAATAGTTTTCCTTTTGTTAAAATCATTTTATCAAAACTTTATAGTTTTGACTTGTAACTTAAAAATCTTAACAACTATGCCCTTAATGTTCTTTTCTTTTGTTTCTAGTAAAACTTTGAATCCTTTTTAAACTTAACATCTATGGTTACTCATTGCCTATGGTAGTGCAGGAAACCAATATTCCTTAGTGAAAGTCTAGTTTCGCATGATTTTATGGTTTTGGCCTGAAACACAAAATCTTGATATTTTTGCTTCTAGGACCAAAAACCACCGTTTAATACCTATACATTCAATTTTTCATAGGGAAAAAACTTTTAAAAGTTCATTGATCGAATTCAAGACATTTTATAATGTTTTCATTTTATGAAATTTTGTACCTAAAAATCATATAAAATTTATAACTTACAAACTAAGTAGAATTTGGATGAACTATCCAAGTGGCCTTAATAGTTTTAATGATTTCTACAACTTTCTTGTTTTAATTTTCCTAAAATTTTAACGTTAAAATCGATTTTTTGGCTGATTTTTAAGTTTGTTGAGTTTTACAAAACTTTGCAATTTAATTCTTTTGGAATTTACAAAATTTTGTTCACAAATGTTGTTTCCTACATTGTTTTGGCTGTTTCTAGACTTTACTTGGAAAATAAATTGGCTCTAAGGCCCTCAAAAATATATATATTTTTAAAACTAGTTAAACTTTGTATTTTAACACAATTTAATAACCTTTTCATTTTTAGCACAAAAAACCTATTTCCTTAACCCTCCATCAATATTAGTACCTTCATAAAACATATAGCCAATTATGCCATAGAGTTTTTAATACATGTCATAGTCCAAATAGATTACAAACCATAATCTTATCTCATGAAAATATCAAATTTTCAAGACTAGGGTTTAGGATGTTACCAAGAATTTCTCCAAACTTTTGATCCTCCACTTGTGTCCTTAAAGTTGCTTGGCTTTTTTTTGTCATAAACCATGACAAAATTCCATCAAAAACCTATCCATATCTTTGAAGAAAATCATTAGGAAAATGGTTAGGATTTTACCTCTAAAGTTGTAAAAACCTTACACTTGAACACTTCAGCTTAATTTAAAGCTTGATAGGAGGTCTAAATCTTAAAGAAAAGTTTGGAGAAAACTATGGGAGGGCTACTCGTTTCATGGAGAGAACATGGGCTCTCTTCTTTCTTTCTTTCTTTCTTTCTTTCTTTCTTTCTTTCTTTCTTTTCTTTCTTTTCTTTTCTTTCCTTTCCTTTCCTTTCCTTTTCATGCTTTTGCATGATAGATACCAACTTTGGCTCCTTTTTCTGTCCCAAAATTGAAGCAAACTCAAGGAGGTTAGTTGGCCATTTCCTCACCATTTGGGTGTCTCCAAGTGGGCCCTACTTTAAATTTTTAACAGTCCAAATTTATGCTTACAGTATTTTTCTATATTGTCAATATATATCTCATACTACTAGTATTATTTTCTACACTGTGTTTCATAGTCCACAAGCTTCCATATCATCCATACAGTATAATTCTTATGTTGCTTAACTTTACATAATCTAATTTTTATATTGCATTACTTTATACTATATAATTTCTATATTGCTTAATTTTATTTAGTGTAATTTTTATACTGCTTAACTTTGTTAGTATAATTTTTATACAGTATAACTTTGTCAGTGTAATCCTTACACTGTATTTTCCTCATACTACATGATTTTCATATTGTGTATTTCTTATACTTTATTTTGTCTTAAAATTTGTTGCAATATATTTTGCAACAATTAAGTTTTTCAGCTTTTTTTCATATCATTCCTTGCTTATTCAGAACTATGGCATGATTTTTAAATCTTAAAAATCCCATTTTCTCCTTAATGAAATTTTTCCAAAAATACCCTAAACAGCCATCTGATTGACAGGCTGCCTGGCAAGATCGACAGGTCGGTTAGGGAAGATCGACAAGCCAATTGTGTGAGTTCTACAGGCCATCCAAGGCGAATGAAATTTTGCTTCGTAAAACATTTTACCAGCAAGCCAATCGACATTTCACCGATAGGCGATTGGTGTTTTCGGTAGGCTGGTTGATAGGCATATCCTGTAAGCCGATTGACATATCCGGTAGGCCGAAGCTAAAGAGATAGCACCCAAAATTCTCGGATGTTAAACTTAGTCTCACTTTGCTCATGCATTGAGATTAATGGGCAATAAAAGTGAGTGAGTGATCATTAGTAAACCTTTATTTCCTTACACACCCACACGGTCGTCTAAGTGGTGTCAAGGTCTAGGTGAGGAAGACGTGGTTTCATATAGCAAACATATCCTAATAGAAGACTTTCGACGTCTTCTTTTAAACATGGTAAAGCATAAACTATGTATATTTATTAAACATTAAATTAATATATTCTATAGCATTGTTTTACTAAACTTTTATAAAAAAAATTTATTATATACCATAGCATCCATGGAATATTAATGAAATTAATTATGTTATTTAGTTAGTGTGCCAAGAGTTTAATTAATTGTTATTAACACTTAATTTAAATTGCATAATATAATTTCAATTTTAAAGTATTTTAAAACAATTAATTCTAGTAAATTTATTTAAAATATCAACTATAGTCAGTTTTGTTGGATTTCTATTTTTTCCCTTACCTTCCCCTTTTATTCACCAAAGTGTTACTCACCACTTTCAAAACTTACCAATTTAGACATAAACCCCTCACACACACTCACTCATCTCCCTTTCTCCCTCATTCTCTCGGAAATCTTCCAACCACAAAAACACAATAGAATACTTAGAAAATTTAAGCCCATTTTTTATTTAAATCACTACAAGAAAGAATTCATAGGTTCGCATTCATACTCATCTCCTTTTCCATGAAATTTAGAGGTTGGTATTCAAAACCCAGTTTGTGAGATTTTGATTTCATCTTGATTCAAACTACCTTATTAAATTTCTTGTTTGATTTTCGTAGCAAATCTAAGTTTTAAAGGTTTTTAGTGTGTGCTTGTTAGTTTTAACAATTTTTGGATGATTTTTATGATTTCTTAAAACTAGAGTTTGAAATGTTAGAAATCTATGATTTAATTTGAATATTGATATTGTGGACACGTTCAAGACAATATGCATGTGTTAATCTCTAAGAAATTTGATGGTCCAAACTTGGATTAGAAGCTAAGTATTTTACTTTTTCAAAGTTTTGATTTAAAGCTCAAATATGTCAATTTGATATTTCAAATTTAGGGAAAATGGTTTTAAAGTGTTTCAAATTGTTCTTCTATGTTTTTTTGTGTAAATTATGTGGCTTGAGAACTATCGAAACAGGTTTGGATCAAAGAAACTCAGTTGAAGCTTGAAAAAGTAAAAACTGGAAAACCCAAATTTCTGACCAACTAGCAGGCCAGACTAATGAAGGCGGCAAGCTAGTTGGCCAGCCAACAAGTAAGCCGGTGTTTTGCATCGATAGGTCAAAAATTCACCAGATTTTGTGATTTTGACATTTTTGACCTTCCCTTTAATTTGTACCAATTTTAAAAGATTGTTTTAAGCCATTTAAGACTAGGATACTATTTAAAAATTATTTTTAACATCCATTATGACATTTTACAAATTATTCCACATTTTTCATTAAAATGAGAAATGGCACACTAAGAAATTGAATAACACAATTAATGAATAAAGATATGTATTATGTCCTAATTAGATAACTATCTAATTTTAGAATGATGTTTAAGGTTTTAGGACATAGGAGAGCGTACATTGGACTAGAACTGGTTTTGGAGTATACGGTATTGAAATATGCATACCAAGGTAGGGGTGTCTACTCGTTTCTTGTGAGCCATGTTTTAAAGTATTTTTGGCCATAAGTTTAATCTTAAATTGTTTTTAGAATTGTATTATATGTGTATGTCTATTTAAATGTTTGAATATGAATTTTCAAAAAGTATTACAAAAGATAACGAAGAATCATGGTGCTAATATACACCGGGTTGTTTTCTTCAAATTAAATTTAAATACCGCCTGGTATGTTTATTGGAAGGTTATACTTTATTCTAGAGCCTACCGAGTTTAGGTCATGTAAGGGGCATCCTAAAGTGCTAGTCTTAAAAACCTAGTCTGAGCCACTATAGTGCTATTAATAAGGCTCTATATAAGTTTAATGATATTATTTATGATATGTGATAAATCATATGTTGCTGTTTTTGGTGAGTTCGTCTTAAGCTATGCTTATTATTTATTTCAATATATTTTATTAAATGGTTATTATTGCTTTTTTTTCGAAAAGGTAACCCTACTAAGCCTTTCACTTATAGCTTTTGTGTTTTGTTTGTTTTATTTTAATTCCCCCAGGGTTGAATGGTGCCATATGACGAGTTGGTGGAAAGTGGCTAATGTCGTGTTTGCTAATAATCTGCCAGAGTATGCAGTTATATACTTGTACTTTGTATTATTTAGTGTCTTCTGTCGATATGTACCATTTAGCTTCGCACCTAAAATGTGTATTGCATGTAAATTTAATTTTTTATGAGTGTACACTAATCTATTTAAACATTGTTCCATCTTATTATTTTATTTACATTGTAAAATCTAGTGGACTATTATATAATTTATATATTATTTTTAAATTTCAAGAAGTAATTTATATATTATTATTTTAAATTTCAAGACTCCATAGCATATATATTAATTATAAATTCTTGCTGATTCTATTTATTCAATTTATATATTATGGTCCCTTTTATTTGATTTTAACTTAATTTTAGTGTTTACTAATTAAAACTAATTTAATTATTTTGATTAAATCGCCACATCACGAGTCTCGGTTTGGGTCGTGACATATACATTCCACACTTTTATCACGTTGGTGCATATTTTTCTAAAATCATTTTAAAACAAATTTCTAACACACTATAAATTCTTCTTTATTTATTTCCACTTGTTTACTAATAAAATTCTTATTAATTTTGGCAAAGTTCTTGGCAGGGGTAGAGCTATGTCAGGCCAAGGGGGCGAAGGCTCCTTCTAATTTTGCATCTCTAAAGAAATATTTTCACTATTGTTTACTGCTCGCCTCGTTGGAAACTTATAAATTCATAATGGAGGTATAATTTTTAAAAATATTCCAATTACATCCAAAATTTTGGATTGGACTCTAATTCGACACCCGGACCAATCAGATATTTGTAGTTTTTTTCGTTCGTGAATGTAACTATGTTCGTGCATTCATGTAACATTTAATTTGCTTGCATGTAACACTTAAAATATAGTATAACATATGTAGCATTTATATTTCATCAAATTGAGTGTGACATGAACACTCAAACAAAGTTACAATGGTGAAAAAGAAAGTTATAAGTGCTTGAATGATCGGGGTATCATATTTAAGCCAAACCCTCAAGTTTTTACTTTGAAATATACTCATACTTGAAACTTTGAACACCAAATAAATAAAAAATGATCAATGGTACTATGAAAACTTATAATTTTAGGGCTGTGGGTTAAAATATATATAATCGTTTAAAATTTTGGTTTTATAATGTCCTGAAAATATATATATATTTTTTTGGCTCTGTCACTAATTGTTGGTGGGCAATTGGTGGGCAAGGACATCGTTTCATTCAAAAATTCGTACTTGATATATTTGTATATATAGGATAATGCGATCAAGCAGCTCAAAGGGCAGGAAAAGGCTGGAAAATCAATGGCTTGAGACTCAAAATGCTAACTTATTGGTACAGAAGTTAGGTCCAAAGCGTTTTGAATCAACCTAGAGCTCTTTAGTTGCAAAATTTATGTAATTTACTTTAGAAAAACGTAAATGAGTCCTAATTGGTCGGAAAGATTCCTGCTTGGATTGGCACTATAAACACAACTCGTTTTTATCTATGAAGCATTTTTTGGTAAGGTATTTTTATATTCTAGCAGTGTGATAAATTTTTAATTCTAAGTTCTTTATTGGATTATAGGTTATATTGTCATACTTTATTTAATTTAGTCTTGATTTGATCGAAGTGTTAAAAACCATACTTATATTTTATTTGACGGTTAAACACTCTATCCTCCTAATATATTATTATTCTAAAAACTTTCACCAAATACCATTTATTTGGACAAGCTAAAAGACATATTGGGCAAGTGTTTAAGCTTGTATTTATTTAATTTCTGTTGAGTGTAAAACTAAAACTCAATCTAATTTTCTTTAGAAAATGAGGCCTTACTTGATAGAATCGTTCATTCATTTATTTCATTACATTAGTGAGAAATGCTACTTTCTCACTCTCTTATCAGTTCTCCTTTTATTACATGTCATCTTACTTTTCAATAAAAATAAAGCATAATTATAAACCATTATTTTGTTTTTTTTTATTACGACTATGCTACTCTATTACTTCCTCTCTACCATTTCATAATTTTTTAAAAAAAATTTAGAATTTATAAGCTCGTTTTCTTTTAATCAAATCATTTTGCAATATTTTCATTAAGGACTTGTATATTTAACGTATGTGTATATTCAATAGAGATGGCTTTAACGTTTTTTAATCGTCATATAAATAACGCTGTAAAAACGTTTCATACATATTCCTTTTCTTTTTTTTTTCAAAAAATAGCAATTTTTCAATATAATAAATTATAAAAACAAACCTACAAAATTTTCTTACTACTAACAGAAGAATTGAGTCGCGGAGTCGTAATAAAAGGCAAAACAATGGTTTATAATCATACTCCATTTTTATTATTAGAAAAAGAAAAAAAGGTTCAAAAGGCTCATAAATGAACAAGGCGGGGTTTTAAAAAACAGTTGAGCCGTTAGGAAAGAAACAAACACAAAACCAACTTGTCAATGGAGTTACCAAAATAGTAAATAAAATGAACGAGACATCAACAAAAAACTGCTCCCCATTTAGAAATAAATCCTAGCCAGCTATAACTCCGAGAAAAAGGTTGGAAGTAATTAGAATCCCAAAAAACAAAAAACAAAACGTTTTTGGAAGTAAATTCTATTCATAGCAACTCATTTCTACCTCTCCTTCAATCTATCTTTCTCTCTCTTCATCACATTCTTTAGAGAGTTGCACCGCAGAAAACTTGATAGGGAAATGCATGTTTGCTCCATCTAATCTATCAAGAACTGAGTAAGTCCTCCTAAATTTTTTTTCATCTTTTGGTATGTCCCATTAATGATGTCTTGGATGAAGTCTTTGTCTAAGGTGGTATATGGAATTTCATTTTGATCATATACAAAAACACAGGGAAAACATAAACTTTGGCTTGAAAATGAAATGTGTTTTAATTAAACTAATTCGGGTATATTGACATAAAATTATGACAGGAAAGAAATCTTGGCCTCAATATTTTGAAGAATTTATATTTTTTGTCTATTTGAGACATGATAACACAATTTCGTTTTAAGGTTTTTTTATTTTAATCTTCTGTGATAGAGGAAAAACAATAAATGATCTCTTTTTTCGGGTTTTTTATCATTCTTGGGGATAAAAATTTTGCTGTTTGGTCAGTTTTTTGATTGCATAATTTTTTGTTTGTTTGTGATTTTTTAATTGTATAGACGTCTAATATTCCTCAAAATTGCTTACATATGATTTCTTCTCATATTGGAAACTGCTTCTATTTCCTATTCTATTGCTATATATCACGTTCTACTCATTTTGAAGCACTCTTGCATGTGCCATTTGATAAAAATACTCTCCCTCTCTCTCTCTCTCTCTCTCTCTCTCTCTCTCCCCCTCTCTCTCCTCCCTGTTTCCTTTCAATGTATGACAGTAAATCTCTGATGACTAGAATTTTTTCCCTTCTGCATTTTATTGAAATTTGATATAATTTCTAAGTTTATATTTCCAACATCTGTGACAGGATAGGACAAAGAAGAAACAATGATAAGGTGTTTACTCTTCATTTCCCTCTTGTTACATTTAACTTTAGCACAGAAAGCTCCTGAGACTTCTCCAAAATGGCTGACTTTAAGCGGTAAAGACTATCTTATAAGAAGGTTCTCATCTAGATGTAACCTGAAAATTCTATAATAAGAATTTGTTTGAGAGAACTAAGAACATGTTACTAAGAAGAAGCAATTCCAGGTTTAATAACACATACAAAGTGTAAATAATGCTCTTTTGTTTTCCTTTTTCTGCAGGTGAGCAGCCAAAAGTCGTAGCCCGTGGCGGGTTTTCAGGGCTTTTCCCAGAATCTAGCAGCTTCGCCAATCAAATAGCAGTCTCTACTGGCTTGCCAGATGTGGTTGTGTCCTGCAACTTGCAACTCACAAAAGATGGCATCGGACTTTGCCTACCAGATATTAGGATTGACAATTCAACAACTATATCATCAATCTATCCCAAAGGCCAAAAGTCCTACAACGTAAATGGCCAAGATCTCCGTGGGTGGTTTGTGTTGGATTTCACATCTGATCAGCTGCTGAACAATGTGACATGTAAGAGTCTGAAATGCGAATTTCATCTGAAATTAAGAGGACAAGCTATTATTTGCAGGAAAGTGACTGGTTTTTGTTGCTTTCTTGGTTTTTAGTGACTCAGAATATATTCTCCCGGTCAAGTTTGTTTGATGGCCAATTACCGATTTCTACTGTTGAAGATGTCACAGGAGTAAAGCCACCACAGTTTTGGTTGAACGTTCAGGTCTGTGTTCCTCCCTCTCTCCCCCTAAACTGATAAATCATTCCCTTATCCCCTGCAATAAGCGCAACTATAAGTAATAATTACATTCATTAACATGGTATGCACAAACAATAAACGGGGTTTGATTATTGTTCAAACTTTGGTGTTTGGTCATTTTTCTATGGCAGTATGACTCGTTCTACAGCGAGAACAAGCTCAGCCCAGCAGCATATATTGAACAGTCAGCAAAACACATGATCATAAACTACGTTTCCTCGCCTGAAATAGGCTTCTTGAAGACCATTGGTGGTAAAATAAACAAGTTGAAGACGAAGCTCATCTTTCAGTTCCTGGGACCAGAACAAGTTGAGCCCACAACCAAGCAAAAATACAGCTCAATTCTGCAGAATCTGGCCTCTGTCAAGTCCTTCGCATCTGGTATTCTTGTCCCAAAAGAGTACATATGGCCTGTAAGCTCGAGCGGGTATTTGGGGAATCCAACTACTCTTGTGGCTGATGCCCACAAGCAAGGACTAGAAGTATATGCTTCTGGTTTTTCCAATGATGTTCCCACAAGTTACAACTATAGTTATGACCCAACAGCCGAATACATCCAATTTGTGGATAACTCTCAATTTTCTGTTGATGGGGTGCTCACAGACTTCCCTCCTACAGCATCAGAAGCCATTGGTGAGATTACAAGCTTTTTCTTTGTTTGACAGTTCAAAACATTTTAGCAACAGATTCTAAGCCTGCAGTTTCCATATCTTAGACCTCCAATCTAAATGTTTTATCCCCCTATCTGCAGCCTGCTTTGCACACAACAAGAATGGAGGCAAGCCTAGAAAAGGTATTATTCTGACATATCATTCAATCAAACAGCATAAAACAGGATTGAACATCTCTTTTGTCATGCCTATCTCCAATGGACATCTTCGAAATCTCAGTTCTAAGTACTTAGACTAGTATTTTGCCACCTACCCTTTGCAGGAAGTACTTTGATCATAAGTAACAATGGAGCAAGTGGGATTTACCCTGGCTGCACTGACCTTGCTTACCAGCAAGCAGTAGATGACGGGGCTGACATAATAGACTGCTCAGTCCAATTGTCTAAAGACGGAGTGCCGTTCTGCTTAGCAAGTGCCGACCTCGCAGGAGACACCACTGCCATGATGCCCTTCATTGACAGAAAAGAAACCATCCCTGAAATTCAGGCAGAAATTGGAGTGTTTTCCTTTGCTCTAACATGGAGCGAGATTCAAACATCGAAGCGTAATCTTCTTTCATGACTTCCCTGAGATTAAATTGCTAGTTTGATCTAGTGACCTGTTGTCTGACAATCTCATTCAGTTCTGAACTTTTTTCTATTTTTTTTTCCAGCCCAAATTGTCAGTCCTTTTGGAAATAGTAGCATTCTAAGGAACCCGGCAAACAAAAACTTGGGTAAATTCATGACCCTTACCGAGTTTCTGGACTTTGCTAAGGCAAAAGCGGTTTCTGGGATTCTGATCAACATTGAGGTAAAATCTCTTTGTTCATTTACCACTCCAAATCTTCTCATCTGTGCTTTGTCTCGATTCAAATAATTTCGAGTACAAATTTGTACACGTGACCAAGCATTTAAGAATAAAAAATAGCTAAATACTACCAGGGGTGAGCATTACAACTAACATTTAAATTTGTCACAAATTTTAACATGTGAATTTATAAGTAGTTACAAAATGAAAACTAATGAATAAAAATGCTCCTGGAAGAGTAATTGCTATTCCCAAAACATTATCATGTCAAACCGTACAAGTCTGGTGTCATTGTGCAAGCCCTTTAATCGATATGTGAATATGTGACTAATTAAAATGGGCAATTTATTTGATTCATTATTGTTGCTCACAAGAATTTTACAATCTTTAAATTATACCCCTTTCCTCAGAATGCTGCCTACTTGGCTTCAAAGCAAGGCCTTGACATAGTGGGAGCAGTAGCAACTGCTTTGACCAACGCCACTTTTGACAAGCAATCGACTCAACAAGTTCTGATCCAATCAGATGACACTTCAGTTCTATCAAAGTTCAAGGACGTCCCAAATTACAAAAAAGTGTTGCGGATCAAGGAGAAGATTGGCGACGCTCCGAAGCCCTCGGTGGATGAGATCAAGAAGTATGCAGATGCAGTCACTATACCACGAAGCGCCATTATAAAAGTCAGCGATTTCTTCACTGTGGGATTGACTGATGTGGTCAAGGAGATGCATGCTGCAAATCTCTCAGTGTATGTGAATGAGCTGAGGAATGAGTATATCACTCTGGCTTTTGATTACTTCAGTGACCCAATTGTGGAGATTGCTACTTATGTTCAAGTGGTTCAAGTTGATGGCTTCATGACAGATTACCCGGGAACTGCTAGTAAATATATGAGTAAGTTTTGCCTCTGGACCTATTTTCTTGCGCTTAATGATACCACTATTGTCCTAAATTTCATATTGGAGTACACAGGACTTTAGAAGGAAAAACAAATTAATTAGACTCTGAAGATGGGCGTCAAAATCACCAGCAGAGGGAATTTATCACTCGCTGTAACTGTTTTACTAAGAAATAAGAAGCAAAACTGATATTGATATTAACCATTTGTAAAAGTAGATTGGTAAGTGAGAAAAAAGACATTAGGATTAGGAACTTAATTCCAGATTCAACTCACTGATTGTAAATGTTTTACTATGACTGGAATTGGCTAATCATTATTAGATTACACTAATATTAATATGATCTAAGCAATACTTGCTATCTGAAGTTATTGCGCTTGTCCCCAAAAAAAAAAAAGGTTATAATGCTTGACAACTGACTTGTTGCTTTGTTTTGGGTTTGCACTTTGAAGGATGCCCTTGCACAGATACAGATCCAAAAGCCAATGTTCCCTACCCAATTTTGCCAGCTGAGCCTGGCTCTCTACTCAGCCTGATTCCACCTGAAATACAGCCACCAGCTGCAGCACCAGCCGCGCCTCTCCAAGTGAAAGACATAGCCGACCCGCCACTTCCTCCGGTGGCCAAAATCAATCACACCACCGATGCACCAGCATCGCCGCGGTCAAGCGCTTTGGCAAATGCTGCAAATGTAGGTCTTTCCCTTGTGGCACTAATGGTGCTTGGTTTACTTTCTTTGTAATGTTAAGATTTAAATCACTTTGGGATGTATGTATTCACTCAATTAACACTTCTTTCCCAACCCATGTTTTCCTATTTGTGCCCTGCTCTATACGGCTGAACAATTAGTTAAACACTTGAACTAGCTTATACCATGAGAGATTTATTTAAGCAGCAACGAATTTTCAAAGGTTTTGGTTCACAGCTTGCTCAATAGTTGAATAAGACGAGACAGAAGTTTTTAATTTTAATATAATGAATTCAGTTACAGAGTAAATAGATTTTCATTTTCATCTAACATAACAGCATCCAATGTGTTGCAGCATGCCGGAGAAAAAAAAATAAAACTTTTCCTTTTTTGTTTTTGCTCTGAAGATAATAATATTTTTTCTTGCCAGCTAATAATCAATTCAACTTTTTTTTTTTTGTCTCTTTTTTCTTCCTTTTTTTTTTTCTATAGTAATAAAGTCCTTTAAAACTATAAAATAAAAAAATAAAATAAATAAAATAAAATAAAATAAACCAAGTAAACATTTTCTGGACTGATGCTAAAGTGTCTCCTTAATTATGCATCTATCAATTTAAATCTCTTTTTAGTTTTGGGTTTTTAAGGGTTTTTTTTTTTTTTTTCCCTGAGAATAGATCCCCAGCTCAGCTCAGGTTTCAGGACTTCACCAGGTTCAGAATTCGTTTCTATACAGAAAAAAAAAAAAAAACAAACAAACAAACAAAAATCAGACAAAAACAAGTAAAAAAAAGATTTTAAAACAGAAAATTCTCCAAAATTACACCCAAAGGATAAAGAATAAAACGGGAAGTAAAAAAAAAAAAAAAAAGGAAAGAAAAACAATGTAGAAGAAGTGGAGGCTCAGATTCGCCTTTTCTCAGGGAGAGAAAGAGAGAGGGAGGACATGCAACTACCAATGGCTGCGATCGACCGCCGGCCGCCCGACGGAGGACAAAACCGTCATTTCCCGCGAAGCAAACCGGGTCGACCCGCCAGGCAACCACATCCTTACACTTTATCTCTCACAGTTCACAGCCCGATTTTCAGTCTGAAAACATCATCACCGCCTCAAAATTAAGTAGGGTGTTTGGAAGAGTGGTTAGAGCTAAGATCGCAAAACCTCGAGGTGTCTTGCGACGATTATTATTATTATTATTATTATTCTTGTTGCAGAGAGAGATAAGGAAATCATCGGCCCTGCTACGATCAGAAGGAGAGAATAGAGCAGATGCCGTTGGCCGTTTTTCCACAAAACGGCCAAACCCTACTCTTATGGGTTCTCTGCCTCCATGAGAGCAAAACCTCATTTCTTGAGAAAAGGCGACGGTGCATTGGGCGTTTCTTTGCATTCGAACTTATAAGGCCAAAGCTTTTTGCACGTGTTTCCATTCTTGACCTCGTGTCATGGTTGCTTCAGGTCTTGCCTCTACCTGTAGGGATGATGTGTAGGGGCATTATTGGAGGGGCAGAATAGTAATCATGCAAACTGCAGTAAAGAATGCGTCACAGCTTTTGCCAGGGTCCTTTATCAAATTCGTGAATTCATGAACCGGGTCCAGTTGGAAGCTTTTAGACTGGGTTGGGAAGAATTTTAGATAGATGACGGATTGAGAGCCTGTTTGATAGGAAGATTTGAATTGTTTTGATTTAAAATTTTTAATTTGAGTTTCATATTTTAAACAGTATGATTTGAATTGTTGTCTATGTTAATATTTAGATATGTGGTTAAAGCGTTAATTTAAATATGCATTAAATTAAAATTTTTGTTTAGATAAACACTGAAAAAAGTTTTTTATTTATTAATAAATCTAATAAAATCTAAATGTTTGTAATATTTAAAAATATACAATAAGGATTTTCAATTTATTCCTCTCTTTATTATGAATGCAAGGAAAGAAGAATCGTTTTAATTGAGCATCAAATGAAGAAGTTATGATATTTTTTACTCAAGTTTAAGAGAGAGAAAATTTGAAAAATGCAATGTTGCACTATAGTGTTTGGATTCAATCTTGTAAATTTAACGGATCAAAACTCAAATTTTACACTCAAAACTTAATTGAGATTCAAATCAAGATTCAAATATTGATGTCACCAAATGTGTATCTAAATCCAATCCAAAATTTTGAGTCCAAAAAGTAGAGTTAATCTACAAAACAAAACAAATGGTCTTTAAGAAAATCTCAATTCAAAGGTTTTGGGTGATTGTCCATATATGTAGATTTTATTGCTTTTTAGTTTTTTACATACAAGTTGTGTTATTTATAATTTAGAAGTGATTTAAGTTGAATTATTTTTTGCTCGTTTATTTTGTAGATTCAAATCACAATTTTGGTATAATATTTTTCACAAAAAATTTAAATTTAGGTGTAATTACAAAAACCCCCCCTGAATTATAGCCTTTATAAAATTTTGTCCTATGAACTTTAAAACGTAACATCTGTCTCCCCCTCAAAATATGGACTGTTAACAAAAATGATTCTTCTATTATAAATTTAATAGATAATTGACAAATGATTATAAAGTTAAGAGTATTTTGGCAATTTTGATTATAAAAATAACTATGAAATTAAAACTATAATAACAATAGTCTTTGTTGATGATTAAAAACAAAAAAATCAATTAAAACCTATATACCATTGGAATACTTCTTCTTGATATACCAAAATTTTATTCAAATTTTTATTAATTTTTTTTACACTCAAAAAGTATTTTGAAATTTTAAAAGTTGTATATATTAGTGAAATGAAAAAGAATATAACACAACTATATTCAATATGACAAAAACTATAATACAAAATTTTCAAAGAGAAAAAATTTCTAAAGCATTAATAAATTTTTTTCATATTTTTGAAGTTTTCATTAGTATTTATACTTTTTAAAATTTCAAAATGCTTTTTAAGTGAGAAAAAAGTTAAAAAAATCTTAAAGAAAATTTCAGTATATCAAAAAAAGAGATATCTAAATAATAGTGAGTTTTTAATTGATTTTTTTTGTTTTTAATCATCAATAAAGACTATTTTTATTATAGTTTTGATTTTTTAGTTATTTTTATAACTAGAATTACCAAAATACCCCAACTTTAAAATTGTTTGTCAATTTGTCGTTAAAAGTCTAATAGAATGACTATTTTTATTAACAGTTCATACTTCATAAGGAACGAATGTTATGTTTTAAAGTTCAGAGGGACAAAGTGTTACAAATACTATAATTCAAGATGAATTTTTGTAATTAATCTACAAAACAATCACCTTTTATGTTGTTACAAAGGGGTCATTTGCAAATTTAAGTATTCTTGATAAATGAACCAAGATTTCATTTTGAGTTTTTCTTCTCTTTGTTTGTTTGTTGTATTCTTGATAAATGAAACAAGATTTCATTTAGAGTTTTTCTTCTCTTTGTTTGTTTGTTTGTTTTCTTTTTTTTTAAAAAAAAAAGATCTGGATTTGAGTTTTATTAAAGGTAATTTGTCTTAATTGAATGGGTGTAATAAATTGAGTTTTATTACTTGTTACCACATGATTAAAAACTTTGTTTATTCATGTCACAAGTTATGTCACACTACAACTCATGTTATATGTTTAAGTTGTGCCACACTAAAAAATTTATAGCATTTATAAAAAGTAAGTTTCAAAAAATGATATTCATGAAAATTCCTTTAAAAAATTTGGATTTTATTGAGCTATTTTTATATTATGGCATTTATTTTATGATGAAATGGTGAACCTTGAATATTCTTGTTTTTAAAGATTCCAGGTCAATCTGCGAACTCATGAAATCCAATCCACAAAATTTGAATGGTAACATATTTGGATTTTCCTAATCCAGTTATCTTAAATCAGATTACAGATTGAGATATTTTTAATCCGATAGTTTTAGATCAAACTGACCCTTAATATGTGAAATCCAATCCATGAACACCCCTAAATTTTGCTTTTATTTTTGGGAGCTTTCATGACATGACATGCATTTTGAACCTACAAGCAAAAGCAAGTCCTATTAATTTAATTGTTGGATTGTCTTTCAATAGTCTGATTTGCAAGTATATACATTAAAAATTTAGAACACGTGATACAGAACTATTTCACTCATGAATCAAACTGTTGAAATGTTAATCTAATGGTTAAATCGATAGGACCCACCGGTAAGTTAGGGTTGTACAAAAACTATCCCGCACTAGTCGGTTGCCCGTACCACCCAAAATTTTAGGTCTCATGTAATGGGTCCTAGTCAACATGATTTTCTTAAGCCATTGTCTAACACTTTCTTCTTCTTTTATTCTATAGTGCTAACCAAAAATATCAATCAAGGTTTAACAAAAAAAAATTTCTTTTTATCCCTATTATGATTTCGTTATTTACAAAACTATAAGCCCTACTCTAATATAAATATGGCAACCCTAACTACATGGTCATTACTTAAACTACTTAACATACATTACGTAAGATTACATAAATTTGTGAAACTTTTTTCTATTATTATTTGATTTTATTTTAAACTTTTTTTATCATTACTAAATAAAATAACCTCACTAATTAATTTTAATAAAACTATTCCATTGCAACAATAACTATAGCACACCGTATAAGCATATTAGTCTTCTAAAACATGCACACACATTACTTAAGTCATACTTTATACTAGAGATACAACAATGGGCCGGGGCCTGTGGGTCACCCAAGCCCGTCCTGCTACAGTGATGGGCCGGGTCAGTATGGCTCAATACTGTTCAAGGCCCAACCCGACCCATAAATACTGGTGGACTGGGTGGGCCAACATATGTTGGCCCATGGGTCTACCGACATGACCCATGAAAAATCATAGGCCGGGCCGGCCCGTCTAGGCCCATAATAGGCCAGCCTATCTCGGCCCATGTAAGGCCCTCAAAGGACCAGCCCATCGAAGGTCCATTATGGTTCAATTTTATATATATGTATATATATATATATATATATATTTAGATATATTTTTCTATGTTCATTCACAGGTGAACATGGTTGAGTATGGCCTTCTCCAGTAAAAGGCCTCACACATCACATCATAGCAAGTTTTTTTTTTTTTTTTTTTTTTATATATACTTGTAGGCATGCTTTGCTTCTTCTAAAAAGCAAAGCTCAGATAAGGCCTTACATATCACGTTACAATAGGCCTAGCAAGCTTTTTTTTTTCTTTTCTTTTGTTTTCATTTTTTTTATATTTTTTTCTTCTCAACATACTTTGCTTTTGAAAAACAAAAACAAAGTTTTATCCCATTGGGTTTTTCTTGGAAAGGTTTCTAATGAGACAATCGTAAATAAAATATCCCTTTCTATATTTTCTTTAACTATTCAAACTTTTATATTTGTTAACTTATTTAAAAATTCAAAAATTAAAAATAAAAAATTAAAAATTAAAAATTACATGCTTAGATGGCTGGCCCATCTAAATCCATGACAGGACAAGATAGGCCAGCTCATTCATGGCCCATAGAATGGTCTGATACAACCCACGGCACGGCTGGACATGGTCCACATAAAATTGGCCTACAGGCTGAGCCGGGCCAAGGTAATTCTAATGTGGACTAGCCTAGCCTGACCCACAAAGCCTGGCCCATAGCCCCCATGGGCCTAAGGAGAACGGGCCGAGCTAGGCCGTTCTTGCATCACTACTTTCTATATATAATTTAAAACTCATATTGGATAAAACTATTTGTGAAAATTAAAAGCACGTTGTATTCCTTTCCCAACCTTCACTCTGATTGTCTGCCATTACGCCACTGCCCATCAAACTTTATTAGCAAGCTGCTTACCTATAAGATAGACATTCTTAAACGAGCTTTTGCTTATCAAGTAGAAACTATATCTCGCAAAACAATTGGGAATAAAATATGTGTGTGCTGCTTATGCTTATTTATGAACATGTCTTATTGAACTTATGGGCATGAGTGTTCATACTGGTTGTGCGATAACATCGGAAAGTTAGGTTTGGAAGGTCTTCAAAGGTACATTGATCTAATTTTTTTTATACTGAAACATAATCTTCCCCATAAGTCGAGAGGTTGGTATAATGCTCAAACTTAATTTTATTCTTATAAGTTTCACTAGGCTGATAAGTGAGCATG